>JAHWFP010234991.1:258278-308024 GCA_023313725.1 Lithobius niger
AATAAATTCCTCTCTGGAAGCAGGATGCGGCAGTGATATACTGTAAAATGCTTCAGTTTCTGCCTGCAGGCGAAGCTAACAGCACTCCCTCAGAACCCTAGCTGGTTTTAGTTCAGGACCCTGCTCACATTCTCCCCCCCCCCCCCACCGAGATATTCGAGGGCACCGACATTAGAGTTTACAGTTCCCGAAATAGGGAGGGTGGTAACAACACACAACACTCCCCCAGACCCCCTGTCTGGCTTTGTTCACGGCCTCCTCGAAACATTTTTTCCCCAGTCATTCAAGGAAAAAAAAACCGCTGTTGACATTCTGCCCCAAAGTTGGGTCTGCATACGATACAATTAAAATTCAACCATATTTTCAAAAAGCAAATGTGTTTATCTGTAATTACCCTCCCCCCCCCCCCACCCTACCACCGGGAAAAAAATAACCACAAAAAAATTACGAAAATAAAAGTAGCCCACTTTTTCCTCCCAACATCACCTCTGCCAGAATTAGCTGTCGGAAATACAAGCAGGCATGGGACAAACACCACACAACTATCATAAAAAAAAAAAAAACTTTTCAACCGCGCTATGATTTCACTGTCTGCGTGCCCCCTCCATACAAAATTCCTGCGTACTTCTGCCCATCAAATACAACAAAATTCACTTTTTTCCCCTTCCACCAACCTTAATGCTGATTCTACTCAACGTAAACAGATCGCTGAGCAGCAGATTTTAAGTTATCATTTATTTTACTTTTTATTAACTCTATAAAATCACGCTTTTTATTTGTTGATTATTCATTCTTGCGCATTTTTGTTAAAAATTCGTAGCCTAGTGTTTTATCAGCTGTTGTGTCAACGAATCTGATTGCTTGAAATGATGGTCATGTGACCCGTAGCTGCTCAATCCCAGCTCTCTTTGCTTTCAAACTTAAGAGGGAGGCTTTTTCCAAGATGGCGGCAACCGTGATCCCAGATTGTGATTTGTGCTCAGGACCGTGCGTTTCTGAAGTTTCCAAGTTTTCTATTGCAATATAAATTTGATCCGGATATGGAAAGATGTTTAAACGTCTGGCGATCAACAACAAATACTTCGATGAGCGTACAAACGTTGTTTGTGGTTCGAAACCGTAGGAGTAGAAAGGGAATTTAAATGCATCATCGCTGCAGCGGTAACGTCTTTGACCTTGAAAATGGAAGCGTGGAGAAGCAGCCAAATCGCACGGCCGTGGCTGGGTGTTAGCGTGCGCAAGTTGGGATGAACGAAATTGTGGATCTATGCACACACAAACACACTCTGATCTACGTGACCGACGATGATTCCTGTTTGTTTCTTGAACAACGTAATTCCTTAGAATTACTGTGAGGTTACGCTAACTGCCGACATCTTTATAATGTAAATAGGACGAACTTCATACAACTTCACAAATTCTCGGTAGTACGAATGTTTTAGTGATAAAACGGTGCATCTTTTAATAAGATTCCAACATTTCCATTTTAGTTGGTGTTCGTGTCTATTATAATTCATAAAATGTAACTTACGGATCTAGAAATGAAAGATAATTCTGAGTTCAGGCTGGTGTCAGTTTTTTTTTAACCCTTTCCCACTCAATCCGGCCGCAACCGCCCGCGAAAAACGCGGCCGTTTTTCCTCAATCCGCCCGCAACCGGCCGGCATGCTTAGAGTTCGTTTGGAGCGCATGGAATGGCTTGGAATAGGTTTAAAAACGCGGCTGAAAGCTTGTGGTGGTTGCCGACAGATTGGAACACTTGCTACAGCAGCTGATAGACCTTTTAGCCAATGAGAATTATCGTTATACGTGATCAAACGCGGGCAACCAATGAAACTGCTCGTTTCGTGAGGCGCTTCGCTGCCTAGCGCGCTCAAGGTAGTGGGAAAGGCCTCTGGAAAGAGGAAGCGCTGTGACCTTGAGCCGGCTGCCAAGCGCCCGATACCGTGTTGTAGAGCAATGGCGATGTCAAATTCGAAGCTAATACTTCGTTTTCACAAAGATTGTGTGCGTTGGCAGACAAAAAAAAACGAATCGGACATCAATTTGTTCAAAATGTCTTCGTCATCGTAAGATATTACCCCTCGAAATCCCACAACGATGATCGTGATGTACGGATAGGCCTAATGGAAAAAAAACAACCGCTGCGTAATGGCGGTGGTTATGAACCGAAACGGGACAGTACGTAGGAAAAATTTGACACGCGGTCGACTATTTTTCTATTTTTGGACAACTTTGGACCATTCCACGATTTCCCAGTAGGTTTATCTTCAAATTGCTTACTCTCTATTCATTACGGATACTTTTTATTTGGCTATTTTACTGTATAAATCAACAGTTTTAGGCCAACTCGTCAAAAAAACGCAAATGTTTGCGATGACACGACGGCGGCGCAATTCAAATAAAAGCATACGATTACATCGGCATTAACATCTCAACAACATAAATTAGTACTACAGATTATTGGCTTGAAGACAATTTTTTATTTTGCGAATATCTAGACGGGGTGTAAAAACTATGCAAAAATCGGATACGAAAAATGTTGCACGTAATTATTATTTGATCACTTACGATCCCGTCTTCAAAAGTTCGACCCCTGCCCATCAATCCACAGACCTAATGTTTACTAGTTTTATAATCTTTCAGCTATGTAGGAAAAGATGATGCAATTATGCAGGTTTGTGTATTGATTTCGTACACCCCCCCCCCCACCTTTTTGCTTTCGTTCTTTTATTCTGCCCTAGTTTTTTCCCCCCAAATGGCAACATAAACGAAAGCAAACAAAAACCAAAGGAACTCAATTTGAAAACAAAAACAAAATAAAAGGAAACGAAACAAAATAAAAAAATTAAAATGAGGTTTTTTTTTATTCAAGCAGCAGATCTATACAGGGTGATTTATAAAGTACTGAAAAAGGCTTAGAAGATCTAGACTTAATGACAGGAGTACTGTATTTTATTTTATTGGCACATAAAAAAAAACGCTGTGCAAACCAACACAAGCTTGCCAGTGTGCATCCCTAGAAATTATATAATTATTTTAGGTTTTTTTTATAGGCCTACATGTCTAGGTCAGGACTACATTTCACAGGCATAATTTTCAGTACTTTATGAATCAACTGCTGAAATGGAAATTAAAATTGGATGCTTGGCTGGCAATATAGACTGCATATGTTGAGACCTAGTATGGCTACGATTACTACCGTATTACAAAAAAAAATTTTAAAACTGGAAACTGTTTTGCAGAGCACCACACACCATCCCAAACTTTTTTATTACTAATAAAGCTAGCAAGTAAAGATGTATTAGGCCTAACAATATTGGCCTACCACACCACAATATGCTTGCTTTACTGTGGTGTGGTGGGCTTCACTGCGCCAATACCTGCCCCTTAAGAAAAATCTGGGTCAAATCCTGCTGAGGAGGAGAAGCACTAAACCTGGTAAGATGCCTGAGTGGGAAAGGGTTAAATCGTTTAGCATAACAGTTCTTAAAAATAGTTTGGTTCCATGTTTTCAAGGTTCGTAATAATACCTATTTCGTGTAGCTTTAGGTTTTGGAAAAAATTCTTGGTAGTTAGATGTGTGCGGGGCAACCCTTTTTATTTTTCATGGTTGCTGGAAAGTTGTTTTTCCCCATAATTCCACCAAAAATTGAACGATTTGACATTCAATACACCATTTAACCGTCTTTTCGATCACCTTCGAATGATGGTAATTTAAAACTAGTGCTTAAATGGTTCACACGTTATTCAATGACACAACTCGGCCCCAAAAAGAAGGACATCCACAAAATCACTACAACTGGGCCATGTACAGCAATCCCTTACAACTTTTTACGTTAAGATTTGAACGTTTTTTGTCCATTAAAACAGGAAGTAACTTTAGAAAAAAAAAATGAAAAAAAAGTGGTTACCCCTTTGGAAGAGGTAAATGTCCGACCACCAAACTTTTTTTTCTGTGCCCTATGAACATAGCTTTGAAAGCTAATAATGTGTGAAAATTTTAAATTAGTGCCGTGAATAATTTTAAGTGGATTGTTTCTTTTAATGTAAATCCTTTTGAAGTAGCCTAATCATGATTTAAATTCATAATCCTTGTCCAAAATCTGCACTTAGGCACACATTTAGCCTAGACTAATTTGAATTTTGCTGATTTCAGGCCTTGCATGTTTTCTTCCTGTTTTGTTGTAGGTATATTTTAGTAATTTTCCAATATGGAAGCAGACCCAAGTGTAAAAATTTGTTAAAAAATTTACAAAAAACAACAACATTTAAAAACAAATGCTGCACCAAATTAAAAAAGTTAGAAAAATGGAACCAAGCTACCATTTTTTGATTGTCTGATTGTGTTAAATGTCACTATAGGTTTTTCAAAATGTAGGCAGGATCAACGCTGAAGCCTAATATAAAACAATCATGTGGTAGCACATGAATGTTTTGTCTTGGACTCGAGTGTCTGTCCTGCCTACATTTGAAACTGCAATTGTAAAAAAAAATAAAGCATAGGGCCATTAAAAAAATGGTTGGTTCTCAGGTCCCTCTGCACCGATTTTTTTTTCACTAGAAATAAAAAGAAACGACGCAGTAAAAGTAGCAGTTACAGATCAAAATTGGTCTTTGGGTGAGGCATGAATAAAATGTCACACCTTTGTGGACACATGGTAAGCAGATTTACGAGGTAGTGTTGGTCTTTATTTTAGCCTACTCAAAATAAAAAAATAGTTTCCTAAACTATACTAAAGCAAATAAGGCCGAAAAATAAAAATATAATTCTGCTCGCACATATTTCGTAAGAAAAGGCCAGAGAACCAACTTTATTTTTAGAGGCCTAACAAAGCTCAGAACTAAATTTTGAGGGGGGGGGGGGAAACAGAAAATATCAATACTGCCTGCGTACCATATTTCACTATCACATCAGGTTAGGAGGAAAAAGTGGTTTAGTGCAGGTTGAATATTCGGCGGTGCCGTAGTAAACTGTCGACAATTTTAAACTTGTATCAACAGCGGTAGGCTACACGAGTTTTATAAAAGTTTTAGGGGATAAAGACAAAAATAATATTAGACCACATCAACACCAAGTGTCTAAGAAAAGAGATCGAGAATGTATTTTAGTGATCAACTTGAACAATTTTGATCCTTGATAATTTAAGGTCCCAACACGTCAACCTTCACAAATAAAAATAAGGTGTCAGTCACCAGGTGGCCAGGAAATATGGAAATTAGCTTACCACTGCCAGAAATCTAGTCATCGAAAAAGTTACAGCAATTTTTTTGCTATTTCAGGCTTCCTCATTTATTGCGTTGTTCTAATTATCCAGTTTGGAATTGATAGTGGTGTTAGTACTAAAATATTAATTACCTAAAGATATCAGTACCAATATCTACTGCAAATTTTCGACTGTCAATACTCTGGAGATGCTGGGGCTGAGACGGCAGTCTTCTTCAGGCAAACACAGCAAATCACGTCACTATGTGTGTCATGATGGCTGAGTGGTGAGAGAGCTCAGCCTGGTTAATGGTAGGGATGGGTCGGTTTCATTTTTTTGATATCGGTTCCGGTTTCGGTTTTCACACCCAAAAAACCTCGGTTTCGGTTTCGGTATCGGTTTTTGCCACCATCCACCCCAACCAGATTTTTTAATTTTTTTTCTTGCAACAGTTTTATTACTAGCTTCAACTTATTCCTGCTTTCACTTTCAGCAGCGTCATAGACCATGGGTATAGCTGTGGCACCATTTTCCTCTACTATTTTCGTTTTAATAGCTAGGAGCTTTGCTGTCATTTATACATGGAAACTGATAATTATTAAATAAAATGTAAAACAACAAATTATTTTTTGATTTTTGAACACCGTACGAAAAACCGTCACAAAATCCGAATCGGTTTCGGTGTCGGTTTTCAGTAAAAACCGAAAATTCGGTTTCGGTTTCGGTTACCGACCCATCCCTGGTTGCTGGAGGTTTGTTGATCTGGTCGAACCCCTGGAAAGGGGACCTTAGCCCCCGCCGGGACTGCCGGCCAGGGTAGCGTGAGAGGATACTATGCTCCTTCAGCGGCTATGGGAACTATTCTGGCAAATTCTGGACAATCTTTCGGCTCCTACGATGATCGGATTTATCCTGGATCGAATCCCGGGGTTGGCACCTCCCTTTACCAGATATTTCTTCTTCTCTAAAAAGTCTGGTAATGTTCAAAATTGAGCCGGTTCAGCAACACGAGCATAAATTACTTAAGGCTCAAAAAGAAATTTAAAATAATACAAAAAATATATTAAAAAATGTCATGTTCTGTTCGATCGTCGTTACAATCAAACAGAACATGACATAGTGATTTTTCTGTCTTTGCCTGAAGAAGACTGTCGTCTGAAACCCCAACATCTCCAGAGTATTGACAGTCCAAAATTTGCAGATCTTGGTACTAATATTTTTATTTATTTGAAATTGTGCGTATACTGTGGTATGAAGATGATTCCCGTATTTCAAAGTAAGCGCTACTACATTTTTAGATTAACTGATTAACCCTTAAATTCTGAATGCAATGTCACAAACGTTTGCTTGATTCACAGTCACCATTTTGGCGAGTATATACCCTAACTGAAGTCGCCATCTTTCGAATAGTCCTATTCCTCTATTTGGCGTCTAGTAACCAACACTGGTGAAGCGTGCCACATGTGCTTCTGAACAAAATGTGAAAATTTGCAATATTTTGTCTTAGACATAAGCCCAATCTTCATCAATGTTGCTCACTACGTGCCAAATGACAACCGAACTTTGGCAAGGAGTAAGTTAGTTTTGGTCCCTACTTGCCAAAATGGCAACTGCAGTAACATTATTTGTTACTTTACATCTAACTAAAATTTAGATGCAATTTTAGTACCGTAAGACATGAATCATTCAGGTGCTGTTTTTCTTGTCCCTTTAAAGTAAGTTGCCACCAAGTGTTAAAATCTGCTGAAAGTGTAATTTAAAACATGCTTGCTGTAGTTATTGTAGCGATATAAATATACTAAATGGCTACAGTGCATATATACTATAGCTAATTCTATTTATTTATATCACTACAAAACCTAAGAATCTAATTGCAGACAATTTTAACAAGCTAAATTATTATTACCTTTTTAATTGTAATCGTTTTACTTATATAGCTTATAAGACTACGATAGGAATCTTATAAGATCTCATAAGAATAAAGTATAAGATCCTATAAGAACATCTTATAAGCTTCTGTAGGAATATCCGATCAGTTTCCGTAAGAATAACCTATAAGATCCTATAAGAATGTCCTATAAGATCCCACACAAACATCCTACAAGATCCCATAAGAACATCATATAAGATCCCATAAGAACATCCTATAAGATCCAATAAGGACATCCTATAAGATCCAATAAGGACATCCTATAAGATCCAGTAAGGTCATCCTATAAGATCCAATAAGGACATCCTATAAGAACAGCTTATAAGATCCAATATAGCATCATATATGATCTCATAAGACTAGCTTATATGATCTGATAAGAATGTACTTTACAATCTAATAAGAAGTTTGTATAAGATGTATAGGAATTCTTATAGGCATAGGTCCCACTTTCCTATAAGATTCTTATTAAATTTTCTTTTAAGACATCTTATAAGAATTTCTGGTAAGGGAATTGCACTGCGTAAATGGTTGCCGGACCAGATTAAAACTAGGACGTTACAGGAAGCAGCCAAACTCTGTGAGGAGTTCACCACCAGAACTAAACAGATTTCTGTTGACATGGCCCTTAAAACAGGGAAGACACAACCTAGTGCTTCATCGTCTGGACAAGCTTCTAAAGCTTCCTCCAATTTTCAAAGTGGCAACAGAGCCCGTTCCACTGCAGCTAAACCGGCTGGTACTGCAGCATCTTCTGCCGACTCGAGTAAAGGAGACTCGGCCAGTATTAACTATTCCAATCGAGAATTTGACAGGCCTAGAAAACCCAAGTTTGATGGTGTTTGTTTCTTTTGCAACAAAATCGGTCACAGAAAAACCGAGTGCCGTATGTGCATAGCCCAAGAGGCTAAATCAGCCACTGATGCCGAGTGTCATTTTGTGAGCAACAATCCTCCCGAAATGGTTTTATCCAAACATATTCACGAATGGTCTGTGAATGGCACCAAATGCCTTGTTTTAAGAAACACAGGCTCTACTCACAATGTAATCGCTAGAGATTTTGTGAAGCCCGAGCAGTTCACGGGTGAATACACCCATTGTCACAATGCTCTCACAGAGCAGACAACCGCCCACGCAATCGCAGTGATTGACGTTGAAACTCCGTATGGCCGCATACAGTCTGAGGCCCTGGTCTCTAACCACATTTCCAAATGCTTTTGGGCGTGCCCTCTCAAACAGTGTTGGAGGGAAAAGGTTTAAAGGCCCTGCCCCCTCATTCTAATGCTGTAACACGTTCACAAGCTCGTGTGGACCAACAACTCCCATTATTAACTCCCAATTATCGTGAGATCGAATCCGAAAGTGAAAACGGCTCAGACAGTGACTCTGATCCAGGTGTAATTCCCCCTTCACAGGAAGGTTTTGCAACTCCGAAGATAGATAGCTTAGATGCCGCTATTTTAGGCCCTCAGTCAGCTCAGTTTACTAAATTACTGAATGTTGACAAAACAGAATTTGCCAAGTTCCAGTTAGACTGCCCAACTTTACAAACTTGCTGGAAAACTGCTGAGCTCCCGCTGAACCAGCAGGATGAAAACAAACAATTTTTCATCGAGAAAGGATTGCTTTTTCGTAAGCCCTTTCGAACTTTAGGAAGACCGTTAATCAAGAAACAGCTAGTGCTTCCCAAAGAGTGTAGAGACTTAGTCTTAAACACTGCGCATGCAAATGCATGGGCTGGGCATCTTGGCCGGTCCAAAACCAAGGACAGAGTGTTGACTAGCTTCTACTGGCCCCATTGTTTTACCGACATTGACAATTTTGTTTCCACTTGTTTAACCTGCCAGAAAAATGGTAAATCTGGACAGAAGTTTGTTGCCCCCATGGTGCTAGTGCCCATGGATGGAGAGCCGTTCAACCGGTACATCATATATATCGTTGGCCCCATCAAGCCTACCAGTAAGGCTGGTTGTAAGTACATCTTATCGTTACTTGACCCTGCAACAAAGTTTCCAGAGGCTGTGCCCCTTAAAGAGGCCAACAGCCAGAGCGCTGTAGATGCTCTTCTCCTTGTCTTCTCTAGATTAGGCTTCGTCACAGAGCTCCAGTCTGACCTGGGCTCATGCTTCATTTCAGAACTAACAACTTTGCTCTTAGAAAAATGCGGTATAAAGTGAGTTAATTCTAGTGTGAACCACTCGCAATCTGACAGCGTGGAACGTTTCCACAGGACGCTCAAAGCGGTGCTAAGAGCTGTCTGCTACGAGCATCCCCAAGATTGGGAAATATGCTTACCTGGAGCCATGTTTGCTCTAAGAACTGCTCCACATGAGAGCACTGGCTTCTCTCCAGCCGAAATGGTCTACGGACGCAACCTCAAAGGCCCACTAGAGTTGTTAAAAGCCATTGGATCGAGCCCGACGTGCATCCATCCGTTTTAGAGTACATCTTGGACTTGCTCCAGAGATTTAGGCACTCTCTTGAACTTTCTCAGGAGAACATCGTTAAAAGACGGATGAAAAATAAATTTTATTATGACATTAAGGCAGTCGAACGCAAGTTCAAAGTTGGTGATAAGGTTCTGGTCCTTAAGTCAGCACGTACCAATAAGTTAGATATTTATTGGGATGGACCCTGTGAAGTCTTGAAACGATTGTCCGATACAAAATAACTTAAAAAGAAATCGTTTGTTCAACAAAAAGAAACCATTTATCATGTGAATCTTCTGAAGTCCTATCTGTCTAGGGAGGAGTCAAACAACCACTCTTACAATGACGAAGGTGAGCTTCCTCACACCGACCATGTATGGACAGGTCAACCTGGTGATGGCCACCTTACTGCTAAGGCCGCCATGAGTCTTTTCAAAAAGACAGGCAACTTGACGGAGTTGCAGAAAAACGACCTACTTGAGGTCTTTGAAAGAGTAGACGGTGTTTTCTCTACTTTGTCAGGTTGCACGGACCTTGTCACTCATGATGTTGATGTTGAAGTCAAACCCTGTAAGTATTATCGCCACAAGAAATTCGAAAGGCATTTGATAGTCGCTGAAATCAAGCGTATGCTTGACTTGGGATTAATCATGGAAATTGATTCCCCACATGGCTCACCCATGATTATTGTTCAGAAAGAAGACGCCAGCCCACGTCCGGTAGCTGACTACCGAGAGCTGAACAACAATACGGTAACCAAAGATTACCCAATTCCCAATATTGAGGAATGTATTGAGCGAGCAACTAAGTGGAAATACATTTCCATTTTTGACCTTAATCGTGGATTTTGGCAAGTGCGCTTAACGCCACAGGCTTCAATGGCGGCCACCATCACAACTCCCATTGGGAAGTTTGCTCCCCTCATGATGAACATAGGGATGAAAAACGCTCCATTTTGCTTTCAGAAGCTTATGGACAATGTCACTCGTGGCATGGAGGAGTATGTCACACCCTTCCAAGACGACACTGCTGTTGGGGCCGAACGTGGCCACAGCATCTCTAAAATGTTTTTAATTTCCTCTCTGCTGTCAAGAAGGCCGGGTTGAACGTAAACGCAAAAAAATCGCAGGTCGCTTGCAGCAAAGCAGCTTTCCTAGGGCATGAAGTTGGCAATGGATCCCGCACACCCTCTGAGGTGAAAGTCCTGGTGTGCAAAAGTTTGCCCGCCCCCAAACTAAGAAAGATGTCCATTCCTTTCTAGGTTTGGTAGGATATTAACAAAGGTATATCCCTCACTATTCAGAAATCTGTGCATGTCTCACAGACTCCTTGAAAAAGGATGCACAAGATCGTAACTTGGGATGAGTTTAAGCAAACCGCTTTTAACACTTCGAAAAACTCCTTAGTGACGTTTCCTGTCCTAAGAGCCCCCGACTTCACACATACGTTTATTCTGCAGTGTGATTTTTCTGACCGTGGTATGGTTGTGTTTTGTCACAAGTGTTTGGAGAAGATTAACACCCGTTTCACGTAAACTGACAACACGTGAGCAAAACTATGGGACAACAAAAAAAGAATGCGCGTGTTTGATCTTGTCAGTTGCCAAATTGCGTCCATACTCTATGGGACAAAATTTATCATAGAATCCGATCATAACCCGTTGCACTGGCTCAAGCAAATGTCTGGAAAGAACCCAGATTGCTTAGGTGGAGCCAAACCCTACACGACTATGACTATACAGTTCGTTACAAACCTGGAAAGTTTCACGTAAACGCTGAAACTCTCAGCAGGTATTTTGTTTAAACCTTAATTCTTAAAACACTTTATTTTCAGTACAAATTGACTGGAAATTAATTTTTATCTTTGAAATTTTGTTAAGTGGTATGTTGAAAGTGCAACCACACCAAAAGGAACTTTCAGCTATTTTCCCGTTTTGGACTTCACACCTTAAGTGCCAATGTTTTCTCTCCTTATAAATTTCTGCCTCTTCCTGTGTGGAAGAAAGTTTGTAATGATTGAACGACACGTAATTAATGTTCATTAGGAACATTCTACGGGAGTTTAGTGGTCCCTGGCTATCTCCTCTTTAAGTTTTCTACGAAATGGCTTTCTTTAAAAATAGCTGTCTGTCTCACCTCTGAGTCCAAAAGGTTAATTCTGTCGTTAAAAGGTTGTTGGGTATAAACCATAAAACCTTCCAGTGGTATATTTTTATGTGTAAGTTGTCTACCTCAAAACCCTTCAGTGTAAAAATTTAAATTGTAAACAAGTTGTTTGGTAACCTTAAACCATTCTAGTTGTGGTCTGTTATCTTTACATGCGCTTATAGTACCCTCTATTCCAATCCTTATTGCAAGCTAGGTCCTGAGGAGTGCACCCAGGGGTATTTCCTCGAGGTTTACCCAGATAAAAAAATAACTTTCTGTGCACAGCTGACTGGTTATAGCATTAAATGTTGCGATTATATCATTTAATTTCAACAGCTACAAAAACCATAAAACTAACTTTTTCGAACAAAAAAATAGTGTTTTCATTACTAAATGTCATTGCTCCAATTTTCGTTGTGGCCTGTACGAATTTCCTGCATCAAGCAGCACAAAGTTGATTTTTGCAAGTAGTGTCCCTTTACCTATGTAATTTTTATTTACAAAAAATTTCTTGAGCCACAAAAACGTCAGTCTCCCCAAAAATACAAAACGGCAATTTTAATTTTTGTAAACAGTGTATTTTATTACTTGTGGTGATGTATTTCACAGGAAATGTATTTCTCAGAAGGTGTATTCCTTGGTGCATTACTTAATGCAATATTATTTACATGGCTTGGCAGTCTTGATCACTAGCATGTATTGTGTGCACTGACTCTTTCTGTTGTAGCACTTATTTGGAGTTCAACAGGAACCCCAAATAAAGTCCTCCGTGTGGGGGCGTGTAAACGTGGTCTTGTATTAGACATTTGTGGTGAGGCCACCTTGACACCACAGACCAAAAACCTGACGTTTGAAGTCTTCTTTTCACGAAGGACAATTTTTTTTTCTTGGAGCTCCCGCTCCCGCTCCCGAAAAAACTATATATTTTGTAATTTATTCTTTCAGGCAAAAAGCCAAAGACACTACCTTAGTAGTGCAATAGGAGGGGCTTCCTTAACTGGTACTTAACCTCACATACATGTATACACATCTAGAACGATATTTTTATTCGTAATTCAAGTGACGACTTTGGTTATTTATGAAAAATGGCCGACTTTCAAATTCACTTGTCTGCTACTGCAAACAACTAAACACTAACTTAAATGCGTTATAGCATATTTTAAATACTAAGCTGGTATATTTAACCTTTTATTTTTGTGCACTAATGCACTTTGGTAACTTTCAATTCTTGCCATGGACCCTACGGGAGCTCAACATTTATGTTTGTATATTTTTTACGGACCCAGTGTTTAATTCATGTTTATTTTATTTAGACATATCCATTCACAACTCCGACCGTAGCTACCTTTCGAATGTAAACAACTAGCTTTTCCTTCAATTAATTACAAACCTAATGTTTAATCTGAGCATACTTCGTCCCCCCCCCTTCCTTCAATAGTTGTGATACGTAATATCATAGTTTCAATTTTATAGGCCTAATTCACGTTGTTATGAGTTTTAAACTCAATTACACTTTCCATGCCAGGCCTCTAACGCTCCCAAGTCAGCAATTCCCTTTGTAAAAACAGCAGCATCAATTCCCCTCCAACCAAAACACTGTATACAATTTCCCCTCCACTCAGAGCGCTCAGCTACCCTGCCCGTCCGCGCCATCACGCCCACTTCCGGTAGTGACAGCCTGGCCAGTTTGGGTCAGTCTCTCCTCCTCCAAGAGTTTCCCCCTATCCCCCCCCCCCCCCCCCCCGGGTCGCTCTCCTACAGGTCAACCCTTTCCGTCCTCCTTGCTGCCAGGCAGCTGCTATATAACCAGCCTGCAAGGTAGTTCCCATAGCACAGCTCAGGAATATCAAAGCTAGAGTTACCTACGCCGGTAGGGAGTGGAGATGTCACGGTCCGATTGTTGCCATGCCGGGGAAAGGTATTTGGTTCGTATAATTAGTTTAACTTAAAAGTTTATTTTTTGGACTCTTCATTCAAAATTTATGGTTTAAATTAAATTAACCTCTTAGCTTTGAAAGTAAATTGTGGTTCGTTAAGCCATCTGCATTTAGGACGCTAACGGCCATAACATAAGGGTTCACGGCCCCTTCCTAAAAACCAGCTTTATTTCACTGTTTCATTAAAAGTAACTTTAGTGTAAACAAAGGCCATTAGTCAATTAGACTTGCAGAAGCAAAGTACTTCACGGAGTGTACATCGCATTTCTAATGTGAATTCCGATGGGGATGGTTTGATCTTGTGGGAGTACCATTTGAAACATAACTGTAAGTTAAGGTCTACTTTTATAAGTCAGCTGTGGCTGTTTGTAAATTAGAGGGCTCTTTTGCGAAATCCCCTTGCCTAATCACTATTTCTATTTGAAATTGTATTTTGAGAACTAAACCCAAGTTCTAGTGAAAAATTTCATGTAAATTCACGAAACGTGTTTTTAACTAAAACTAAGTTGTAAATTGGTAATCCAAATTTAAAGTGCGGTCCTGACATGTTTGTTTAAAAATAAAAACCAGGAGTTTTAAACGCCAGTTGGTTTACGAGTTCGATGATTGCTGGTAGTTAATATGTAAGACAATTCTCTTCAAATTTAACTTAGCTAGCTTTTTCCCACCTTGGTGGCATCGATACCCACTTTTTATCGCTAGTTAGGTCTTAAGATTAGGACTACAATGCTCCATTCCCTACAACGGGACTGTAGCCATTGTGCTGTTTAAACCAAAAAGTACTAAAAGTTATCTTCAAGCGATAAGAAGTTAGACCCAGTTTCAGCAGGTGCCGGCGATGCTACAAGCACCTCGTCCGTCGTAGCATCCGCCGCTACAAGTATACAGGGTACCATATGGAGACTCCGGTGCCGTTTATGTTTGAGAAACGCGAAAAGGAATTTGCTGCCATGTCAAGCAGCACATGCATACACCAGAAACAGAGTGGAAACAACGGCATGGAAAAGCACCACAAGATCAACTGGGAAGTCACTGAGACCCTCCTTGTGGCTAACACAGAGACCTACATTAGAGTAGCCTGGAGTCCCAGGCTAATCAACACCACATCCGAGAGAAGGTTGAACTGATGAATATCCAGGGACCATCCAATCCTGGAATACAGTTGCTGCTCCGTAGTGAGTTGATATCGAGCTGCGTGAGAAGCGGAGGATCAGCCTTACAAGTGGTGGAGGCTACGCTCGGTCACCAATTCAAAAAGCAGACGATCAAACATGACATAGTGACGTGAATTTATTATTTCCTGATTAAGACAGTCATCTGAGCCCCTACATCTCCAGATTACTGACTGTCGAAAATTTGCCGACGATATTGGTAAGGGAGCGTTCACAAATTACGTTAACACTTTTCTAGAAATTTTGACCCCTCCCCCCCCCCCTTTGCAACACCAGGGTAATGCTTGGCATGACGCTCCCCCCCCCCCCCCACTTGAAAACGGGTAACATTTTCTTACCACCACCCCACACCCACCAATTCTAGTTTTTGTGTGGATGAATTCGTTTTTATAAGCTGTACCTAGGATTGTAATGCCCAGTGGTTTTGAAACAAATTTAAGTCATAAACAGAAGTAAGAAAATAGTTCTCCTAAAAGAATTTAGTTAAAAAGTAAAGAAAAGGTTTAGCAAAATATAATTTTGTAAAAATTATTGTTACGTAACATTTAGTCATACAAACCCTCCCTCTTCATAACAGACAGTAAAATATTTGCTCGAGCCTCCCCCCCACCTCCCTCCAGAAATCACGTTTGAAATTGATGTGCACTTGACCTTCCAGGGAAAGAAAATACTTCCTGAGGAGCTATTCCTCCGTATCTCCAAGCAGAACTCGACCCTGTCAGCAGTAAATAATAAGTACTTTCTAGCACAGCCTTGACCTTGAACTGGTGGTCATGTGACAGCTGCTATCTTGGATTATGACGTCATTTCCGGTTTGTAACGTCATTTCCAGTCTAACAGGGTGTACGTAATAACACATTACCACCATCTTGGATTCATGACGTCACAAACCGGAAATGACGTTAAAAATGCATTTTTCGTCAGGAAATTACGTCACAATCGTTGTGTTTACCCTCTGTAACCCTTTCTAACCCTGTAACATTATTTAACCTCCTTTGCACCTCTCTCATCTTGAAAACACAAGAGAGTATTTCAACTGACTGAGACCTTTGCAGGTATTAGATATATCAGAAAAGACATAGACTTGGAAACCATTCAAACCACAACAAACTATTTATTCATGGCCACACAAATTGCAAGTATCGACTTGGAATGTATGTACATGTTCTCAAATTCATCATAGGAAAAAGGAATGATTGTACCATTCGTTCTGTGTAAGCAAATGCACTAGTATTATCACATGAAGAAAACAAAAGAAAATTAGATGCAATAAAACTTTCTGTTTTACATTTCACAACTTCTTCAAAGGAACAAATGGTTGACACAACTCTGAACTCCTCGGTTGTCTGTTGGGAAATACGTATTGGGAAATACGTACAACATATAAAGTCAACAGTACTGAATTAAGGAGTAAAAATTACAAAAACAACAACAACAATAAAACAACAAAACAACAAAAATGTCTTAAAAACCATGGATGCCTCACTGAATTAAGTAACATCCGATAAACATCCATGACAAAAGTTGTACTACAAATGAATCAAGTTCTTCTCGTCATCTGTTTATATAGGAGGTCACGTGCGATGTGTAAAATATGCTGGATCAATTTTACACGGTCTTATCAGTAACTCATTGAATCCAATAGGTTTAGGCTTCCTTCTGTTTGGTGGACAGAAGCGTACCATAAGTTCGACAATGTCGCTACCTGAAACTACTTTTCCATTAAAAATAAGTTCTCGGTTTTTAGTCCAGCCAAGTATATCTTTACGTGAGTGTATATGTTGTAGTTGATGTGAAACATAAAACTTGTAATTTTCAGGTACTGCGGAGTAAATGGCTTGTTCAATTTGAGTCAAATCCCGATCATCAACTACCTCATCATCGTGTAGATCTGTGCTTAATGAGTGTTAGCAAAGAAATGAAAGTAAGACACAGTGAGGCAAGCTTTTATATGTCAGCAAGCCTTTATTAAAACTAGTAAATTACCCTCAACCAATAATAAACAAAAACCGACAACCAATAACGAGACAAAGCATCGATATACAAAAGCATTTAAAATAAGCAAAAATAAAAAATGCACAAACAAAAAGTACCTTAATTCGGAGCATGACGAAAAAAGTTTTCGTACTAAAGTAGTCATAAGTGTCATTCTCCGAGAAAAAAAATACTTATTGTTTGTCTTGTAACATGTAATGTCAATAGGCAACAGAATCCAAACTAGTACAATCTACGAACCTTTTTTTATCAGATACAGTTAACGCTAATTTATTTTGAACAATACCGTAAACTTCGTGGAGATACGACCTGATACTACATTGTTCAAAACTAAAATACTCGTGATCACGTAGACACCTATTGTAATGATCGTACGTAGCAGTACCCTGTAAAATGGACCGTCGCACCCGCTTCCCCACCTTCTTGACATTATTGTCACAAGCGTAACAATACAATTTACACATTAAACCAGTAAATGATTCTACAGGCAATGAATTGCACTCATCCTTGAAAACTCCAGGTTTAGCCTTGTTATCAGTACAATACAAGGGATAGCTCATCGGGTAGGAGCTAGTATCAAAAAGATGTAAAGATTGGGCCACGTCAGCAAACAAATTGTGAGTTTTAATTATGTAAAAAGAAAACTACCAGTATCGCTTCCCTAAAATTTACAGTTCTTACCGTATTTGTCTAAGATGTAGTCATAATGATGGGAATACATGACCAATTTACTTAATTACAAAACAGTACAGCCAAGAAAAACAGGTTTGTTCATAGTTACAGTTTGTTTACGCATTTTGAAAAGCATCAAGTTATCATCCAAAATATCCAAATACTCGACTGTAGGCTTGCTCATCAATTTGAGAGACTTTTTCTCGTTAGTACTCACTTTCACATTTATGTGCCGCCTTACATTTTCTATGGCCTTACCAAAAATTGAATATTCATCAGCTTGTAAAAAGACTGCTCAAATTCACGCTTTGCCTCCTTTCGTTTCGTGCTGTAAAAATTAATGTAAGGAGCTAACCAAGCTTTCTCAGTAAATTTAATGCCAGCATAAATTTTCGTGACTTTAAAGCCTTTTCGAAATGTAATACATCAAATTCTTGTACTACCAAATGTACTCTTTACGTTTCGTTAAATGAGGAACTAATTTTCGACCCGGAACGTAAGGTCCTTGTCTAGCAACCTGTGCTTTGTTAAAGGGAGACAACAAATCTTAGGGAGCCTAAGGACAGTCACTATGATAATCGTGTAAATCATCAGAATATCCCAGATCAACCTTAAGTATACAAGGAGGCAAAGAAGTCAAATGGAGCGAAGCTAACTCTCTTTCCGTAAACCATACAAAACCTGAATAACACAATGACATGCTCAAACAAAAGCCATACAAATTATTGGCATCAATGTACATGAGGTAACTATGTTCAACGTCGGAATTGTATTTTGACACCAAAGGATTATTAGCACGGGCGCGCCATTTAGATATTATGGTAAAACCACCTCGTACGGCCACAGTGAAGTAAATGTACATTGTCACGACCTGTAACAATTCTAACCACTCACCCGTCATTTTAAATGCAGCGTCCCAACTCAGACCAGGGAGGGTGTAAAAATGACACGGGTCTAAATTGTATTGTTTCAGACTAAGGAATCTAAATTGTTCGAACACGTCAGCCAAAACGTACCTGTCATGATACTGACCTACCTAGTGTCTTACAATTTGCTTCCCTCCAAACTGTACCAGCGCATGAATACTCATCGCCGCTAATGTGTAGTTAAATCTGAATAAAAGGCTTCTTTGGGCAGTAATTCAGCCTCATTAAATCTTGAAAATGAATCGCAGTAGGTGTAAGGATATAAACCCTTCCTGGTCAATGAAGTGTGAGTTTTTGGAGAAATTTTCCTCATTATAGGAAAATCAGTTAAGATTCCAACGAAAGTACTCAATGAAGCGGACAAAAATTGAAAACTGTCTAAAAACCTGAAATTTCCAACTTGTATTGAGGTGAACCTTTCAGTATTTTGCGGAACGATTGAAATGTTCTTATCTTTAAAATAAGAAACTTCTTACAATTAGATGACCATCACACAATTTTAAATTATGGCAAAAAATGGGTAGAAAATCCATAAACCTGCACTGTAAATTACACGCATTGTGAGCTGAACCTCTATATTTACCGCTCAAATGGCAGTGGTCTCGTACCCTGATGTCACCAACACCGAACAAATTACCACAAATATGACAATAAGTTGCGCTAGCATAGTCTATCAATCAAGCATAATCGGGTACCAAAGGACACATTCGTCCTTTAATGTCTTGAATCTCAGAATAAACTACTTCTAAATGAGTAAAAAAGTCTTCCATACAATTTTCACCTCGAAACACCCTACGTGCATAAACACGTCCATCGTGTGCAACCATAACGTAAGAATAACCACTCAACTTGTGCAAACTCGTTTTGTGAGTAAACGAGGACGAAGGATCAGGCCGACACCAACTTATTTTAGACAGTATCGATTCAAAATCTAGGTACATCACGTACAGAACTGATAATTGCCTGTCGTACCTCGTAAACTCCATGTACGGCTTCTCAGTAGGCATCTTGATTTGTTGAGGGTCAAAAGTCCTGCACAAACTGAGCTATCAACCAGAGCGACCTTGGAACGGAGGTACAAGAAACAATGGTGACATATGTATTTCTTATCGTTGGTATGCACCCATCTATTGAAATTCTTCATCCAACAGTAATGGCTACTGTTAACCAACAATAGTTTAACTTCACGACAATTGGTTCGTTTGCAAAAATAATTTGGAAAAACATTTTGCCTTCGTACCCGTACAAAAAAATACAGAACTTATTCTGAGATTCAAATTTCATAATTTCAGCTGCAGGTGTAGGAAAGGAAAGCCCACTCAAATACAATATTGACGTATTTGCGATAATGACTTACCCTATTGTTGTTATTTTCTGCTGGATAAAGCCTAGTCAAGACATTATAGATGAAGCATATACTGTCATCACACAAAACTTCACTATTGCGTGTTTATCACGCAAAAATTTGTCAAGCACTACATTTTCACACCGACCGCTTAAAGGGACGTACCTTCCTACGTGAATGTCACAACTGTCAATCCTAAAAACCACCCAACCAGAACCATGTTTCTGAAAAGTGTCCAATTGATCTAGAATTTTACCAATTGCACTAATTAATTCGGAAGACAAGAGTCAATGCGCGCTACTGCACAAATAAGTGGGCATAAGTTCAGTTTCTCCATCTAAACGTATTTTTTTCCAAAATAACGTTGATGCAGATCAGAAATTTAAATTGTCTCATCTGCCGGAGTAGACAGTCGAACAAAGTCAAAGGGTGTCGTCTCACGTTCTCCAAGTAGTCACGAATGTCACGTGTATCGCTGGACAACGTATACACAAACCTTTTAAAGTACGACTTAAACGCCAACGCTTCTTCCTGAGACACAGGCGGTTCTGGTGGTCGGATGGTATGAGCCTGTATGGTGTGATGCACGAAAGCATCGTGCGTCGAGAACGTCAGTTTGCAGATGGGACAAGTGACGAGGTGTACCCTGGCGTGACGTCGCAAGTTGATGTCATTCACGAAGGACCGATGACACACGTCACAAACGTGGTCCACACTGTCCGCAAGTAAACATCAGTAAACCTGAGGAAAAAGAAAAACACACAATAAATAAAAATTACACAAGTTTATTTCATATAATCATAAATAACAGTTACAATAAGAGTTTACTGACATAATCGTAAACAAATCGTTCTACATCTGGTTTACTACTTAAAAAAATTAATAATTTGAAGAGGGGAAGTTCCTTCGCAACATTTTAAGATATAATAAATACAAAAATGACAGCAAGTTTTCGTTCTAAAATTATGCAGTATACATTATTATACCACCACTTATCACCATCACACCTCTTTTTTAAATGTACAAGCAAAGTATTGGTAAGAGGTAACATGCCAAAACTGTCAAAGTACTTGCAGTCACCCAAACCCACCCAAATGACTGCAAGGTTTGTCACACTTCTCTAGATTAATTACACTCCAACCCTTCCCTTCGGAATATGATTATCAGGAATCACACCTTGAAAATCACTACGCAACGGACGAAATATATCGTCTATTTGTTTTGTATTCATTCTGTAGAGAGTACGTTTAGTTTTTCATCAACTTCCAACAAAGCTTCTTTTTCATCCAAAAACACAACTGCAATGTTCTGAGCCAAGTCTGTCGAAAATTTCAAATATTCACGCACGATGCCATTGTTAACTAAAGACACGTGCTATTTGGATCGTTGCTATTTGAATCAGCCGTTAAATCGAAACAGAACAATGTCCTACCGTTTGATTTGAAATCTGCGTAAGAAATAGCTACGCCTGTATTGTGGTACTGTATTCCTAGTCCTTCGCACAGTGACATATAAGCCTGTACATCATATTATTATTGTCAAAATTACAAGTAAGTGGCTTCAAGTTATGCATCACACCAACGACCGACAACGACAGTGAGGTTAAACCAAAATGTTCGAAGAAAAACGGGTCGTTTGCATAAACTCCATTAATGGCCGCGTGTTTTGCTAATCCTATAGTTACTCGACTCGGAACGTCACCGTTGAAAATATTGTCGATCGTTAAGCTGAGTGAAAGATTCCAACTGTGTAGATTTTGCTTCACTACCGTAACTTCATGAATGCTTTGTACCCGTAATGGTCATTGGTTCCAGTAGCCAGTTTGCCGTTTAGGCTGATGTCAACTCGAGAAAAAAGGGCATGCAACAACAAATTGGCCGGACCCATCAATTTACTTTCATCCGCAATATAAGCTGAACCATCTCGCTCGATTTACATCTTTTCCTCTCATGTAAATTAACGTTTGAGACAAATCTATGCAGTCTTCGGATACTGGAACTAAAAAGTCTACGACTTGATTAGCTCCTATAGTAGCGACCGGGCGGCATCTAGTTTTTTGCACTGACAACTGAACTGGGCTGACGCTGAGCAAATCTAAATTGTTCAGCAGACACTCGCAAGAATTAGGATGAAGGTACGCCATTCTCACACAGCCGACCTAAACTGACGGGAAAGGGAAAAGGGTGGACAGTTATATTGGCTCTAATCGAAGACAGTTTTAGGTGTAGATGATTTCGTTCTTCTTTTTTTGCAAATTTTGTTTTAGTCTTTGAAGCTTTTTTTTTACATTTTCGACCACTCCCTCGTTGCTGCAGCCTCCTTCCAACTTCACTCATGACGTCACGCCCAGCTTCGGTAAACCTTACACGGGACGCATTTTTCCACGACTTTCCGCCAAATACCCCGGAGCCAATACCAACACCAGTAGAGAGAGCAGTTCGTCGCAAAAAACTGCCTATCCCCTTTAAAAATAGCATAGCCATTCTTCCCAAGCTAGACAACATAGACCCGAGTCCGTTCCCGGATTGTGCTCCATGTTGGCCGTAGTACACGGGTATACCCCACCCGCCTGGTCTTGGTAGTACTGCGTGTAAGGACACATTCCTCTCATGATGTACAATAAATTGATGTGTGCGGGGGATGGGGAGCGCGAACTTGCTTATAGTCTACGAAAGGCGTTCTTTTACGAAGGTGTAAGACAACCGCTGTCCTCCCATAATCAACAAATTCTATAGGCTTCCCGGAATCATCAGCCAACAAAATTTCAATAAAGTGAAATGACTCTTTTTGGATTGGAAAATAGTACAACCTATTAAATTTCACGCTACAAACTTCCCCAGGTAGTCCACGAACGGGCACAATTCTCAACAATGGCACTTTGTATCATCCACGTGATTAGCTTGGATGAGCTCAGTGTAAACGTAGATGTTATCTACGGTGGTATTAGTCGTTTCTAGGACTGGCACCAAAGTTTCGACAGAGTGTCCAATGACGTCGGGAAGTGTATCAAATTTTGGAAAGCAAAAACGAGAAGCTAACTTAGGCCCAAAGTAAAGCCTGACGTACGTTTTTTCACCTTCGTAATTACGAATATTAAATGTGGATGTACTTTCGTCGTACAGGATGCGCGGGTCGTCGAAAGTCTTCATATGATCACCGTCCGGTAATTGCTTCTTAAGGTCTTGTATGTCGAGATTGATACGGTTCATTAATTCTTTGTAACTAGAGTACCGTTTTGTGCCCTTAGTAGAAGGTAAAATAGCCATGCTTTCGACAGGACTCAAGTGCCCACCCTCCAATAATCTTTCTTTCCTTTTGGTAAAGCTGTACTCCAAGAGCCTGGCTTTCTCGTCAGCACTTTTTAAGATAATTGCAGTCCTGATTTATGTTATTTGGAAACGAAATCTCTCACAAGCCACTTCGTAGTCACGAGACAGATTTAAAGGTGTAGACAATCGTGTGGTGTATTTTTGAAGCGTA
This sequence comes from Lithobius niger, assembly GCA_023313725.1. NCBI lineage: Eukaryota > Metazoa > Arthropoda > Chilopoda > Lithobiomorpha > Lithobiidae > Lithobius > Lithobius niger. Next base: position 281,519 of record JAHWFP010234991.1, read on the forward strand.
TTATGCAGAAATATATCCATAGAATTACTGGGGAGCGTAAAAAGTACATCATCAGTCAATGTAACTGCTCGAGGTCGGAAACCAAACTATTCATGGAAGCCGGATAGCCCAGCCATTTAACCAAATATTCAGTCCCACCTCCTCTTTTCCTGCCAGTTCCAAGCACAGTTTCAATTTTATAAGATGAGGGCTCCGCAAGTTTTTGTAATTCTTGCTTGTAAAAAGTACCGATAATTGGATCGCCGAGCCAGTCTTCAATGGTATAGTGTTTAATGGGATGGTTGTCGTTTCTGCCACTCACGTAGGCAACTTATTCAGTCCATTTTGGATGATAGCTACGTGTAAAAATGTGGGTTTTCAAAGCCAGTCTCACAGGATCGCCAGTTCGAAACCCACCACCATAAAGATTAACGTAAACTTGTCCAGTAGCCTCGTTGAACTCAGTTGGCTTCATTTTAATGCTGCGGTAATAACTATTGTTGTACAAAGTAACAATGTCCAGAAGCACGTCGATAAATCTCATGGTATTGATTTTATGTAACTAACGGGAAATTCTACCACGCAGCGTGCGTATGACTCGTTCGCTGATGCTCGCTTTAATGGAATACTGTGGTATACTGTTTGATGTTGTGCTGTCTCAGCAGTTGTCGTACAACACGATTTTTTTAGAATTCAAGGCCAGAATCACTCGTAAACAGCTCTACATTCGAGGCGCGTGGATCGAGTAAAATGCGACGCAGCACAGTCGAAACTGAAATTGCATGCTTCCTTTTAATTACCTTGAACCCAAACGTACGTAGAGAACGCATTTATTACGACCAATAAAAAATTAAAGTTGTCATTAAATGCTGCGAGATTCGAAACGTCGGCTAAGTCTGCGGATAATGTATTTTTTATGCCCTTCACACTGACCCGTTTCGCTCAATCTTCCTGGTCACTGGCCTAACCAAAGTTTACGTTTCTTGACCTTCGAGCCAATGCTTCACGAAAGCGAGAGTAATTCGTGAATCAATGAGTTTGGCACGCTTCTGAAGCCTGGCCGCTCCCCCCAGGCTACCGGGAGTTTTTACATCGTAATAAATGATGTTTAGTAAGTCATTAAAAATACTCGCTCGACCAGAACGATTGCCGTTTCTTACTCTTGGCGCTGCGCCCGCCGACGGTGCCCTGGGCTGTTGATTTTTTGTCTGTAGAAGTACGTAATGAACGTCGGGGGGGGGGGGGGGGTAATACCATACCCGAGGATCGACGTAAATAACTTTTCCTCGGAATTAACGTTGCCATATACGACCAGCACGGCTCGAGTGACGGGATAACTTATTATCCAAAATTCTGCCGTGTATTAGCTGCACAACGTTTGAACCGGGTATAGCTAAACCCGTTTCGTGGTCCACTACTTGACCCATTGGGTCGTATAACACTTTGCCTTCTTCTAAATATTTCCTTATACGACCCCTGTATTTGTCGGGTACCCAAAAAACATTAGGATCCTTTTAAGTCCATTCGTCGTAAGGGAGAGGCGCAACGACACTTTTTTTCCCACTAGTATCAACGTCGGCCTTGATTCTGTCATCATCCATGTCACTCCAATCGACCATCGACGCTCATACCATCTAGGTGATAAACAAGTCGACGAGTGAAATTATCCCAGGTTCGGTATTCTGATGAAAGGACTGCTCACCTACGGTTCAGCCAAGCAACCGGCTCTGCTCGGCCAGTGCTGGGCGTTGGATAATGCTGCATCAGTCGATGCTGAACTAACCAACAACTTGGAATACAAACAGCGGCACGCGTCCATCATCGTTGAAACAACTCCCAAGGGAAGCTTTACATTCGCCATCCCGTTGAAACATGTCATGGGATTTTTCGAAAATTATGATAAGCTAATCTACGGAACTAAATACGTGCTCACACTTATGAGAGCGAGCGACACGAATACCATTTTCAAAGCAGCGGCAGCGGCCAATGGCAGTCATTCTAAATAGCATCGGCTGGATCGTTCCACATGTTACTGCCTCGGACGAGTAGAAATTTAAACTCTACAATCTCATCGACCACGGAACGACCGTGGATTCAGGATTTAGGCACTGGCATTACGATAGCTGCGTGCTCCCTCAAAATACCAGCTTCACCTGGCGCGTGCTGACTACTTCCGCTGTTGAAAAACCTAGGTGGATACTTCTAACTTTTCTAACTAATAGGCAGGACTCTTTAGTTAAAAACCCTGGTGTGTTCGATCACTGCAGTCTGCAAGACGCTCACGTGCCTCTAAATTCAGAAAAATATCCGTTTCTTGATTTGAATACTAATTATGCTACTGGAGAGTACGTCGGCTTGTACAGAATGGCGCAGCAATTTAGGCAGCTGTGCTACGACACCAACGACTTGAGTTTCGACTTGCTTCAGTTCAAGAAAGCCTATCCTCTCGTGGTGTTGAATTGCTCCAAACAGTTCGAAAGGCTTCTACCGGGAATCGTGGCTGTACAAGTCAAACTGAAGTTTAGGGCCACAGTACCGGCTAATACTACCTGTCACGCTCTGCTCATTGGGGACAGGAAAATGAATCTAAAGTTGGATAGAGGCAAAGTCGAAGTTATTTATTAAATAATAACGATAATAATAAAAAAGATATGGCGCTCAAAACAAGATCAAGGAAAAAGAAAGAGGGCTTTTTGCCGCTGACACTGTTAGGACCACTTTCAGCAGGGATCGGAGGATTGGCGGGTGGAACTGCGGGGGTGGTATCTGCCGTACAAAAGTCACAAAACGATGCAAAAATGCTGGCTGAACTAGTGCGACATCACAAGCAAGTGGAAGGTTCAGGCTCGAAGAAAAAAAATTTAAGCAAAAAAAGAAGAAAAAAAAATTTGCCCCGTGGCAGAGGTCTTTACTCAAGACCACCCAAGGTTTAATCGACTTTAATAAACCTTTAACAAACTTTGATTTAAACGGGTAATGAAAATTCCAAAATTCAGAGGTACTTTTAGTAAAGACACACTTCCCTTAAAACTTTGGCCTACTGGTGAATATGGAATAATAAACTTGGAAGATTTCCAAGATGGAGACGGAAGTGATTGGTTAGCTTATTCCATCGTTTCGGGAGAACCTTGTTATTTCGATAGTTTTGGCAACATGGGTCCTCCACGGTCTGTGTTTAACTACTTAGGACCGGGAATAAAATACAATTACGAACGCGTACAAAACTTTGACCAGGTTTGGTGCAGTCACTTTTGCTTATTTTTCCTAAGCACCTTCTCTAAGGCACTTAATTACGAAGCTGTTTTAGATAGAATGAGATGAGTCATCTAATGAAAAGTAACGTGCAAATCTAACTAGAAATAAACGTCTTCTGGGCGAAACTCTTCGAATGCCTCTACCGTGATGGGCAAATATTTTTCTATTACGTAAGGAATTTCGAAAAGGGTAGCTGTCGAATGCTCGTCCTTTAGTTTAGTAATGTAAAGGGCTCTCGTACCTATTTTACATTTAGCAACTAGCGCAACGCTCGGATCGCTGCAGTAGAAAATTGCTTTATGAATTAAACCTGAACTTGTACACGAAGCTTGAGAGAGGACCGGAATTAACGAACCAATCACTCGCTTTTTCTAAACGGCTTTTCATGCTGAAACTGATCAGCGTGAAACTGTTTTCATGCACAAATTTCTTGGTAGCCACGTCACTCGGCAAAGTTGGTTCGCTTAGGTTTCTTATCTGTTTGTTCGCAGCATTAAAGTGAACTTTCTGTTCGTCTTGTAACATGCAATTGTTGTCGACGAATACCTTAGTAACAGCATCATTCGCCAAAGTAGGATCGCTTAAGTTTCTAATCTGCTTGTGGCTTGCGTTGAAGTACACTTTCTGGTCGTCCTGTAATAAGCAATTTCTGTCAACGTATATTTTCGACGCAGAATCAGCAGCGTTTCTGGGAAAAAGCAATGTCTTTAATTTGCTTCTTCTTGGCAGAAAAATTCCCGTCAGCTTCATCTAAGTATAAAACATTTTGTTTAATGCTAGAAATGGCGGAAGCCAACTCATCGCTGAGATGAGTAATAGCAGGAGGCAAGTCGCTTTTAAGTTTCTGAATTTCCATTTTCAGAGTATCGATCTGAGAACAATTCACCGCATCTTCAGAATTTATAGCTGCTCCTACTTTAGTTAAACCTTTATTTTGCATATCATGGTTGCTTTCGGGTGACAACACGTACCCTAGTCCAGGCTGCCCTCTCGGACTGACTCCCATCACGGCACCCCCTTTCAACGATTGCCCGAACTTATTAACGGACATATTTTTTAAATATACGAACTCCCCTTCAAAAAAAGCACACGGTGACAGAGTAAGGAATGAAACAAAAAACAATGTGCATTAAAGACCTGGTTTGTGAGGATACAAGTTGCAATAATCTCAAAAAAGAAAAGAAAAAATAATTGTCCCAACAGGGACTAGAACCCAGAACATACGCGCACTTTTAATACCCCGACTTAGTAAGCAGCTGTTCTGGGTTCATTTTCCAATTGTGGCAGTTGAATTTTCTTTTATTTCTCAGGTTATTGCACCTCTTATTCTCACAAACTGGGTCTTTAATGAATTGCTTTGAATCAATTTACTCGGTTGATTGATTCACCCCCTCCCCATTTTTTTTAAATATTAAGGTAAATAGATAAACCTCAAGATGTCTCAACCAACCTGGCAAACAAATCACTCCAATCTAATGCAAAAAAACTTGTTAAAAGTTAAAGATGATAAAGGAACAAAAATTAACGATGGTTTAAAGTATAACTTGTCTCCTTCCATACAGTTTAACAATTTAAAGGGCACGGGAACTCTCCTTTCGAACGAAAAATCGAAATATAAAGGTTGGAGTTTACCCAGCGAAACGGAAACTCAAAAATTGTTGAAATATCTTACACGGTACATCTGCAAAAACTAGAGATCGAGTGTGATGATCAGAAACCAGTTTCCTTAACCATGTTCAATTATCCTAATTCTATGCACGCAGCTTCTCCCTGTTACTCCTCTTGCGAAAAGGCAAGCGACTGTGATAAACCGCTATGTTTTATACAAAAATATCACAAAACAAAAGGTAAACTTAACAAAAACGTAACAGATAAACCTTGGTTTAACTTACTATCTTATGGTGCTTTAAACTTGACGGAAGTTACCTGGAGAATAATTGTTGTATACGTTAACAATGATTCTCCCAGTAACATGAAGTTGTGGTCCACCGTTCAATATGGAGTGGTCCATCCAGACGTCTCCAGAGGCAAGTTTTCTAATAAAGACTTTACGAGTTTAGTATCTCTGTAAGCATTAAAAAATGTGTAAATCAAAAACGTGATGGAAATGAAAAACTAGGACTTTTTTTGTACCCAACAAAGAACCGAAAAATCACCCATTCTTACCTTCAAATATCAGATGCTTAATTATAGGGCCCGCAAATTGTGGAAAAACTAACTTACTGTTTAATTTCATCTGTAACGAATGATGGTTGGATTATGACAGATTATTTATTTACAGTAAAACTTTGTGTCCACCAAAGTACAAAGCATTGCAGTCTGTATTTCTCGAAATTGAGGAAAAAATTGGAAGGGACGTCACATTTCTTAAAGAGATTTAATTCCGCCCGAAGAACTGGACCCAAAATTTAGAAACCTGATTCTGTTTGACGACTGTCTTTTAGATAAACAAAAAAACATCGAGCGCTACTTTGCCCAAGGACGCCATTCGAACGCCTACGTTTTTTTTACAGTCAGTCCTACATGAGAATTCCTAAACAAGTGGTTGAAGACAATGCAAATTTAGTTATTCTTTTTCCGGTAGACGAGTTAAATTTGAAACATGTTTACGAAAATCATGTTGGCCCTGACATGGAATTTTCAGAGTTTAAAACGTTGTGTCAAAATTGTTCGAAAAAGCCTTACGGATTTTTAGCGATTAACAAACGTTAAAACGAGGGCAGATATAAACGTTCGTTTTTGCCTATTAAACAAAAGAATGGAGACAAAACGAGAAATCGCAAAACTCAAAAGACGTTTAACTAAAAAAGTTTTAAATCGGCGTTTGGGGGAGAGCGAGCAAGAAGAATCGCTACAAGAATTTTTTTAACCTGTAGTAAGCACCCTGAAACAGAGGCCGGTCTTGGATGCAACCAAGCAAACTATGCTGATTAAAAACACTCTAGCCACGCAAACTAAACCAATTAAAAACACTCTAGCCCCCAAACTACGCCGATTAAATTTTACAAAGCAGAAGAAAGTGACCAAGAATATAGTGACGACTATGAATCACTGGCTCTCTCACCCTCCCCTGCACCTAGTCAGAAAAAATCTTTCGATAACAGCCTCGCCCAATATTCAAGTCCGGCTGTAACTCCTAATGCGAATTCCACCCCACTCCAAAACTGAATACGCGACAACGAGCACCAGTCCAAAACTCGCCCCTACATATTCCACGGCGCAAGCTAGATGCATTTCTACCCCACCTGAGCTTTCTAATATCACAACGCTAAGGTCCCTCGATAGTTTGTTTCCTAGTCAATATAGTGGAGACACTGCTAAATATTTGGTAAAATTTTTCGAAAATTCCAAAGACACTGACCCAGTATACGGGCTACAGTATGATAAGAAAAAAGTTGAGCTGACCTTTGGTAATAAAACTGTTAAAATATTTGAAAATGACATAGTTGCCGAAAATCAACAATACGTAGGAAGGAGCGGGTTATGGAATTTGCTAATATACAAAGAATTAAAAGAAACTTCTGTTACTAATGTTACATACCACAACTGTGACCCAAATACCCACAAACCAAAATCTCACGGGCGAAATGAATACGGTTTCAGCAAGCGAAATCGCAGAAACTTCTGTTTAATTGATATTAAACCAAAATCTAATCGGAGCGCCAAGTACAGGTCTCTTATCGCTTCTATTTGGGAGGATCTCAAAAAACAAGGAACTGGCATGGTTAAAAAAGTGGGTAGCAGAGTCGGTTATAAATATTACGAAAATCCTAACCACTTGATAAAGAGACTCAGGCTTTTGTACAAATCCACTCTGGCAGGGCACAACCTGCATCGAAACCGAGATGATTGAAATTTTAAAAGAAATGGAACAACAACAAAATTATAAGTGCCCACCAAAAAACAGTGGCTTATCTAAATTTGGGGTTAGGTTGAATAAATCAAGAAACAGCTTATTCTAAGTTCACAAGCAGTTAATTAAAAAAATATGAACTTGGTGATAGCCACACAATACACAGGCATGAGAGTGGCCTTGAACAAAAAAAAGCTAGAAAGTATTTTTGAACAAAAAAAGAAAATAGGATGGATTTTTCTGAAAATAAGCTGAACATTTTAAAGTTCGTATTAAGGTTGCTTTTAAGATTCCCCTAAATTTACACGTTAAGACCTGCCATAAGTTCAAAACTAAAGTCAGATGTGCCAAAAAATAAAAAACCGGAAACTTACTGAAAATTGCTCATCACAAAAAAAAGCTGAAATCAGCTAATTTGCTGAAATTTATCATGCCTGCATAGACCTAACAAACACGTAGAGGGACTTCACATTTAAAATTATAGCAGTAACTTTTATAAAATGTAAAATTAAACAACAACACTTACAGCTGTTTCTTAATAGAGAACCAAAACATTCATGTCATCCCCCTGGAAAAGTTCGGAGATGAATATACGAGCAAAGACATAGGCCTAAATATAACCAAACATGAAAGTGTTCATCAGTTTAGCTGATTTCCTCATTTATTAGCTTTGCAAACCTCCTTAAAATGCATTTAAAGCCCCTAAAAATGTATAAATTTGGTGGCTTTCCTCCTATTTGCTGGTTTTCAATTAAGACTGACTTTCATGCCTGTATAACTATCAGGTCTAAATACAGCACAATAATTTATCTAGAATTTTAAGGCCTCGAAATAAGCTCACCGAAGAATTTTTTTTCCCTACTGAAGGAATAAAAACCTTTCTGAGTATTGATGGCAGCGATAAACTCAGTAGAATACAGTATTCATTCATTTCTTGTAGGTACGCATTTTCAAATAATTCTGAGCATAAATGTCACGCAAAATCTTCTAGAGCCGTAATTATGTGGATAATTTATAATGACAGTTATACACTGTGAAAGGTTGGTATGATGTATGCATTTCGTTATACAAATAATGTCTATTTGAGTATTTTACGGAAATATACAGGTTGATCCACAAAAAACTGATGACCGACAATTTTCTAAGTCCAACTTTTCTAGTTTACACCCCTCAGAACCAGGAGAAGACAAATCAAATATTAGTCGAATGGAAGATTTTTGTCCTCTTCTGGTTTTGTGGTGTGCTAACTAGAAAAGTTGGACTTAAAAAATATTCAAATAAGGTCTAGTTTTACCAGTGAAGAGCCAACAACAGCTCATTAAACAATAAAAATGTTATGGTTTTAAACATGACCATAAAAAAAAACTAAGGGTAAAATCCAGGGGTAACAAACGTGGAAAAATTGCTTTCTGGCTTTTTTCGTGTTGTTAGTTAGGTTAGGGATATTATTTTAAATTAAGACAAAAAAAAATTAAATTCAAGGTCTTTCAAGGACATAGCTAACAATTTCAAGGCCTGGAATTTTTTCTAAACAAATTCAAGGACCTTGTGCAAACCCTGTATTAAGTCCCTAATTTATCCTCCATAAAAGGCCCTAAAAGTCCCTAATTAATCGCCTAAAAGCCCCTAAATTAAGATTGCAAAGGATCCCCAATTCTCCCCTAAAAAGTCCTCAATTAGAGTCTGTAAAGAGGTCCGCCCTCCCCTTCCTCAAAAATTACTTAATTTAATTATAGTCTAGATTTGAGCTTTTTTGTTTTTACATCTCTACTGTTCAGTGGCAACCACTTCATTTTAAATAAGGTTGGCACTAACCGCCCCCGGAAAAACTGGCTTACATGTCTGAAATTCGAACTGACTTTACATGTTAACCATTACTTTTAACATAGCATGTAAAATTACAAACCCCCCCCCCCCTCCCGTCAAAAATTACTTAATTTAATTATAGTCTAGATTTGAGCTTTGTTTTTACATCTCTACTATTCAAGGGCTTCCACTTCATTGTAAATAAGGTTAGCACAACCCCCCCCCTAAAAATTCCCTAATTAAAGTTTGCAAAAGGTCCCTATTTCATCCCTAAAAAGTCTGTAATTAAAGTTTGCAAAAGATCCCTAATTCTTTCCCTAAAAGTCCCTAATTAAAGTTTGCAAAGGGTCCCTAATTCATCTCCTAAAAAAGTCCCTAATTAAAGTTTTCAAAAGGGTCCCTAATTCCCTCTCCCCAAAAGTCCTTAATTCATTAACACAGATTTGGAGTTTAATAACATCTCTGTAATGTCTAATGCAGTGCTAAAACAGAACCACAGCACTGTGACTGAGGTTAGCCTAAGTCACAGTCCCCCCCAAAAAAGTCCACCACAGTACTTTTTACATTGCAAATTAAAATGCATTTATAAGAGACAAATCGTATTTTCTTACCCAAAATAAGCACAAAGTATTATCATTACTTTGAAAAAAACTACCATAAAGAAATAATAACTTGTTAAAATTAAATGACAGCACTGACCTCTTGATAAACTAGATAAGTACTTGTGTTAGTTAAAAAGAAAAACGTATGGTTGCTTTCCTGACTAAAACTGAGTACTTAGGTCAATTTACCTAGGGAATGCTTGCGTTAAAAAGGCCCTACTTGGCCTCCTGACCCCTAGAGTACTTATTTAGCTCCAGAGGGCTAGGGAAGCACTTGTGTTAGTGAAAAAGAAGACCTACTTGGCCCTCTGACCCCCTTAGAGTACTTAGTTAGCTCCAGAGGGCTAGGTAAGCGCTTGTGTTCGTTAAAAAGAAGACCTAGTTGGCCTCCTGACCCCCTAGAGTACTTAGTTAGCTCCAGAGGGCTACGTAAGTGCTTGTGTTAGTTAAAAAGATGACCAACTTGGCCTCCTGACCCCCTAGAGTACTTAGTTAGCTCCAGAGGGCTAGAGAAGCGCTTGTGTTAGTTAAAAAGAAGACCTAATTGGCTTCCTTGACCACCTAGAGTATTTAGTTAGCTACGGGGGGCCAGGGAAGGGTGAGTGCTCCATCGGCTGTGCGAGGGAACACTGATTTAAACCACAGAAAACCCTGGTTTATATACTGTTTCGGAGACCTACTTTTCCAAAAAGCAAAAGTTGGTTTTGAAATTGTCCGGACGGATTTTCTTTTTCGCTGGCTAACCTGCGCATATAAAAACAGTTTTCGCAGCTGCATTTGCCATATGCAAAAATTTTTTCGCACGGGACGGTTTAACTGGAAGAGCAGGTAAGAAGATCGTTTATTTCACTCATTTTACACATAAATGAGGCTTAATACAAGTTTTAGGGTAAGACCAAATCGTAAAATAAGGTTTTAGAATAAATTTTTGGGATTCTATGCATATTAAACCTTCAAATTGAAGAATTTTGTAACGATGTTTCCAAGTAACACAAAACAATAAACTGAAAGTAAATGTGCCGAGTGTTTCTACAAATTATTACAAGCTGGCGGTTCAGTTGAGTGATATGCAAAAACACTGTTCAGAGTCTAAATATGTTGCTAATTAAAAATGTATGGTTCAAAATTAGCCACCTTATTTCCACGGATTAGGCTAATCACGATAAATTGACAACTGTCGCATTTTTTTTCGCGTGTATTTTTTACAATTCTTGATTTTAATCACGGGTTAGGCGCTAGTTTATGACAGTGTTGGTATTAAAATTGGCAGATTATTTACGCCCAAACCTTTTGGTTTAAATCAATCTGATAATTTGTTTTTACATGTCATACACCTCATGAATTAATTTTTTTAATGTCACTTTAAATTCAGTTAATAAAGGCATGTTGTTTTGTAAAAAATAAACTAAGTACTTATCTTCTGCAATCATGCGAGGCCCATTTTTCGGCGTACGTAACTACAAAGTAATAGATACTCTATTAGGTTGTCCAGGCACGACTTTGATTCACTTTGTTACGCTACGCTTTGTTAGCTACGCACGTAAGCTAATCGCGAAGTAAATAAATCATCGATTAGGCTTTCCTGGCAGACAACTGTCGGAAAGCCAATTTTGTTGACAAGCCCCAGAAGTTGGAAAAACTGATTCGTACGAACAATTGCGTTTTTTGTCAGTTAGTTAGGAAACGCGAGTGAATAGCATAATTTTGGAATTATGGAATTTTGGAATTCAGAAAAAAATCCGTATACTTTCAGTGATGTTCAAATTTTTTTAAAAACTTTATCGGGGGTTCTGGCTACCTTCTTTCCTGAGAATGTGGCCACCAGAAGCTTTTTGTCAATTTAGAGGTCAATGCCACTCGGGGTAAACACAGCTTTACACTTGTAGGTCAGTGGACAAAAAAAACCGTGCAAAATATTCAAATAGGACCCAACGAGAAAGTTACACGCCGGAAAATTGCTCAACAAACCCTTTAAAAAAAACTGCAAAAAATATTAGGACCCCCCCCCCCCCCCTGCAGAAAGGAAGGGGGGGGGGGGGACTGGGGGACTGTTCAAAAGGGCCTGTTTTCTACCAATTTATCTACTACTCTCATATAAACATTATTTGCAGTAATCTGGGTGGGCTTACTGAGAAATTAAATTTGAATATGCAGAGTTATGGGTTTTTTTCTGCACTCTTTAATTTGAAAATGATTTCACTTTTTAGGTGACATGCACCCAAGTTTGTCCTTAGCGACGTATTACGTCAGACAAACTTCCTGAATGTTTACCCATTCAAAAAATACTCCCTGTCAACAAGTGACAGGATTATTCATGTTCGAATCATCATCGAATTACGACCAATGAGTCAGCCAAACTCAGTCATCAATTCGGTAGATTTTTTTTGGTATGCCCTACAACCATAAACATCACATGAGGATGTTTTCAGTCTGACCCCAACTGTGGAAAATATTATTTTCCGAATCATGTGGTAGATTTTTAGGTATGCATTGCAACCTTTTGTGTATTTGGTTGTTCAGCTCCAGGTGAACGTAAGTATGAGGTACTGTTTGTGGTGTGACTTCCATGAACTATCTTTCCCGTTCAGAGTCCCTGTGTACCTCTCCCTTTATCTATTCCCGAGCTACAATCTTTTTGTCTCGAATAGAAATCTGATATTCCTAAACAACATTTTAGTTCTCAATGTCTCTATATTATTTTCTTTCGAACTCCTATGAATTGGTTCAATCTTAAGTATGCCTTACCATTAAGTAACAGCAATTGATTCACTTAAAATTATATATTTTCTTTTTTCCATAATTTTTTTCTTTTTGTTTCTTCAATAGTTTTCATTAATAATAGCAATCAATTTGTAATGCCCCATTAATTTTCATGACAATTTACTGTTTTTTATTTGTCTTATCAATGGCAAGTAACTTTGTGTCTCTGTGGCAAGGAGAGGAAGGGTGCACGAATTTTCACTTAATGTTTCCCACAAGGCTAGGAATCACTTATCTTTTAAATTAGTCCTGGATCATAGTTCGAATGATCCCTGCTCTGTGATTCTGTCTGTTTTCTCCCTTTATGCCATCCTGACAGTTTACCAATTTCATAGCATGTAGCACACTTTTCTGAAAAGACATGAACTTTGTTCCACATGAATTTTGTAGTTATGCTACATTTACATTCTTTTCCAAGTTACATGATACATATTACAATTATTTATACATTTTTGTATTTGTTTGTGTATTATACATAGAAAAATAAATAATTTATTTCACAAAATAATGTTTTTGAATTTTCTTTCTTGTTATTAAAGAATAATTCTGCATTTTCCCACTACGGCGTGAGTATGCTGTTTTTAGCTTCTTTGGTGGGTAGCAAGCTGTTGTCATGGTCAAAGGAGAATTGCTTTGACCTACATTTGACCAACCCATCCACTTGCTGATGAGTGCTGTAGAACACGTTTGCTCTCCTTAGCTGAGGGAAGGGGTGGGTAATAAAAGAGAGTGGTCGACGGGTCGAAAGGGTTCTGGGCACAGCTTTGGCCATGCCGGCTCAATCGGAGCTCAAAATTTGGCTTGGTCGAAGCCATGTAAACAAAAGCTGATGTTTACAACAGGAGCAGAGGGGTTCTGCTGGGTCCATGGGAAAAGAGACAGCCTCCAATTTCATGACGGCAAGTCTGAACTATGTACCCATTGGTTTTGCCAACGTCCATTTCTGGGTCACATTTTAGACTTGAAAAATTTCGGTTATTTTACCCGCACACGAAGTTGTGTTCTTCGACCAGTTAACTTGTTCTTTTCACTTGCTCTTCCCAAATTTTCAACATCGAAATGGATCCTCCCCAGAAAAAGCGTAATACCACTCCTAAGGAAGAAAGGAGTGCAAGAAAGGAATGAAGACCTTCCTTAGATTATTATCGTTAAATTTATTGCTATTTGCCGGATATCTGGACCACTATCAATATTGCGAAAAATCGCCATCATTCTTCGACGAATGTCCCCATCGGCCCGTGGGGTCGACTCCATTTTCCCCGATGCTTTCCAACGAAGACCCGCTGGATTATGTATTGCATCTATTCTTCATGGAAGTAATTCTGAAGAATCCGGGACAAAATGTTCTTGTAAACGGAACACCACCCGAGGAATCCGCAAGTGCACAACAATTACGCCCGAGTTCCCATTATTTACAGTGTAGCCCTATAACAGCAACAAATTGCTTGCACTGCAGGTATGTCACCTTCCCGCCGTTTCTTCAAGGGGATAAACATTTTGCCTCATATTTCTGGAGTGCTGTAAACGCCGAAAACACATTCTTCCTGCAGCAGAATCTACATAGGGCCTTAACCCAATTTAAAGATGCTGCCCGTCAACAGGACGATTCCCCGTCGAACGAATGTTTGTCTGCCGACTTGGAAGACCTGTTTCCGGACTATCTGTTGCGTGAGCTGCCACCCCTGCCCGACCTCATCCCCCACGTTCAGAACCCAGGTGCCCCCCTGGAAGGAGACCCCGTCGCCCCAAACGCAGTCAACGAGGGAGCATCAGGCAGCGGAGCCAACACTGTCTGCGTCCTGCAGCCTGCCGGAGCGGCTGTCCCGTCTGCCATAACGGATGATATGGTTAATAAGAAATTTTCTTATTTTTTGAATAATATCATGTGATATTCATGTCAGAATTTTATTTCGAGTGGGGGGAATGTAAAATTTTAGTACATATGAAATCTTTAGTCTTAATTGTTTTATGTCTAATAATCAAATGGTCCAGTAGTGTGGAGTTTTAATGCTGAAATAACCGGCAACTACCCGTTAGGTAAGCGACAATTTCGCTAAATTATGTTATGAGCTATTAGCCACAACAAGCGCGGTACCGCGAAGTATGCGCTGAATGCTAAGGCTCTCTGCGCGTAGGAAAAGTATTTCCGCTGCGCGTTAGAACTCTAATGGTAAAATGGTATACCAGCTTAATGTCAATAAGACATCATGGGGGAGGGGGGGGATGTGGGGGGGTTTACTCATGCTAAAATAACATGCATTTTTATAACACTTATGTCGGGAAAGAATCCATTCCAGCCTCTTTTATCAGCTTGAACATCAACTTCCCGTATATACCGTAAATCGTGTATTAAAAGCCCAGTTGAAGCTAAAGCCCACCCTCTAAAATGCTGTAAAGTCAAAATCATGAAATAGTGGAGTTAAGCCCACCCCTCAAATTGTCGTTTTTCTACGAAAAATTACCTAAAATTTTTATAAGATGAATAAAGATAGTACTGCATGCTGTGTTTACTGGCCCATTCTCCCTCCCTGTAGTAATAGTGGACTCTTCCTTTAGCTCCTAGCACCTGCACAAGGCATCTCTCACCTAAGCCTCCTCCCTTCTTCACAACAATTAAAAGGATCTAAAAATTGGTCTTTCAGAGATCGTTCAAAAGCTTCGAATTTTCTGTAATAGATGTCCAGAAAGGTTCGAAAATTGATAATGCTCGATTTAAAGCCCAGCCCCATTTTTTTGCCAAATTAACTGCATAAGCCCATGGACGTTTAATCCACGATTTACGGCATATTAGTGATTTCCCTCCATATTGTTCTTATGAATGTGAGAGAAATTAAGGTAATGTCCTGTATCGCTATTAAGCTAAATTTTATTTGCTATGAACTCAGTACATGTCTATTTCACATGTATTCATAATTTTATGAATAGAAAATTAATCTGCGTTATCCAATGTTTTATTTAAGATAACCAAGATGACGACAGTGGCGACGAGTAACGCCATTGTCGCTTGTCGACTACCCGCTAAGGAAGTGGTGTGGTCGAATTTGAGTTCGACCGTCCTGAAATTTGACATCAGGGGTTGTATATATTGTAAATAGTTGACCTTTGGGAAATATCATGTGTTTACGATTGCCCATTTCTGAAAGTTATTCCAAATTATTTTAGTTTTCATCAATTTCTTAACTTTCTGAAATGAAATTTTAATTTTAGTCAAACGTTACTATTCCTGTTTTTAAATTTCTTTTTAACACACCATTTCGGCCCATTATTAAATTCATTTCTTAAATTCGTGATCGGAATTTATATGTCATTAATCTTATTGCTTCTTATTTTCAGGTATTTCATTTACAATTCTTGTCTTATATTTTTTTTTCGTTTACCAGTAACCCTGGATTTATGTTGTGTACATAGTATTTGGAATTTATGTACTGTAATTATGTTTTAATATTGATTTGTCGTTTTGGTCAGCGTTAATTACTGTAACGATTCAAAAAAATTATTACTTTTTTTCATTTATATATTCAAATTTTCCAAATTTCATCTTGGTTCTCATAATTTAATTTTTTGTTTAAGTATATACCTTTGATAATTCAAATTTCTACTTTAATTTTCGGTTACAACATAAATATGTGTATTTGTTTTGATTTTATGAGTTTCATGTCTGTTGGTTTAATTTTAATTTTTTTTTTTACTAAACTAATGTTTTATATTTTCCCTTGTAGTTTTTGTGTTTTTATTTCGTTTCAAATTGTCTATGACATGTGTAAACATTTTAATTTACATCAAATTTTCGTAATGTACTATGTTATGGTTTCTGTAAATATTGTTATGATTGTTATGTTTTGATTTACATTCATTATTATTTTAAATGGTATTGTGGTCTTTGTTATGTTGTAAATATTATGTGTTGTTTCCACATCAAATTTTTTCTGTTTTTTTTTCCGTATTTTATGTCATGTTTTTGTACATATTATCTTATTTTCGTATTTCCAATAATAGTACATTTTTCTAAAACAAGCTACGAGTTTTCGTCTCCAAATTATTTTACACTACATCTTGAAACATAATAGCTTTAAGTTATTCACACTTGTTTTCATGTGACAGTTAGTTTAGTGTACTATTTGCAAGCTTTACAAGAAATGAAAATGTGCCGCTGTTTGCGCGTAGCCTCCGTATTTTACTTTCAGCAAAGCTACTTCCATTTCTCCTCGCTAGGGTCCCCGCGTGCAGAACACGTGAACGCTATTCACGGCGACGCCATGTTTTCCTTTGTTCTCTGCTGGATACACAAACATTTTACTCATCGACAACGGTTGCCTCTTCCAACTGCCGACGCAGTCTAATTTCTGGTGTAATTTTACTGTTATGGGTATTGTAACCATGCGTAGAACCAAACACTCTTTGCTAAGTTCGTAATCTATTTTACGGTAAATCTATTTTATTTTGTAAATGAGCGGCCGATTTTTGTTCGACGCGTTTGCATTTCTTAGTTAGGTTCGTTTCTGGACCACTAGGTGCATCGTCGGTTTCGGAAGGCGTAAACGTTGGCGGTTCGATCTCCGATAAATGGTCTGTTGGATCTTCCGAAAGTTTTGCTACGTATTCTTGTAATTTTATTTCAGCTTCCGTTAATGTTCCGTTAAGCTGTTCCGACAATTCCAAGTCCGTAGGTCCATTATAAGGAATAGGTAGGTAATTTGTTCTTAGGAACCATAGTCGCAAATTGTTCACATGTGCGCGAACGACTTTAAGTGGATCCAAGAAATGTACGATACGAACGATAACTTAGTTAACGAATTCCATTATTCTGTACGGTCCTGTCCATGCTCTAATCAATTTCGGGGAAATCTGTTTTATTGGTAAGAAGTCGCGTAATAATGTGTAATTGTCCACAAGATAACGGTAAGCACGTGCCGTGCAATCGTAAAACTTTTGTTGTCTCTTAACCGCTTTCCAAGTATGCGCTCGAGCAACTTCGAATGCTGCTTGTAGTCTACTCGCTAGACGTACTATAGTGTCGTCACTATCATAGCAGATTCGTGGTGGTTCGAAAGCTAGTGCACTCTGCAACCTAAATTCGGAACCATGGTGCAAGTAATGCCAACTAATTGGTGTGGGCAAATTAGAGCACGCGTTTAGCGCCACAGTCACTAATTCAAGGTATTCACACCAATTTTCAGGACAACTCGCTGAAATTTTACATAGTACTGTCTCTATTCTTTTATTTGCTGCTTCTACGTATCCTCCAACCCACGATGTGTTTGGAGTGAAATTAACCTGTTTAATATTGAACAAATTTGACAATCTTGCCACAATAGCATTGTGTATATCACTTCCGTTGTCTCCGCGCAGCTGCACGGGTGCTCCGTATCCAGCTATGAGGTGAGAAAACAACTTATTAACTATTGTTTCTGCCTTCTTATTGGGAATTCCGCCTGCAATTATGTAACGACTGAAATTGTCGATTAACGTCTTGATGTACACGTTCCCGTGAACCTTTTTATTCAAAGGCCCTATGCGATCCAAGCTCCATGAGTGACCTGGTCTCTGTAGGGGTGGATAAGCCCTTAGTTGAGCCTTGAGTGGCTTGGTAGGCCTACAATAGGCTTGACAAACTTGGCAAGATTTAACGTAGTGGGCAATGTCATCGAACATTTTAGGCCAATAACAAAGTAGCTCAATTAAATCTCTAGTTTTACGGGCACCGCGATGTCTGGCACCTGGGGTTGAGAGGTAATCTCGAATGCAAAAGTTGTGTAGAGATTTAGGTATACACATCTGTGCTAAGTTGTGCATACGACCTTTAGATGGGTCAGCAAGTCGAATTCGGTATAGAATTCCGTCATAATCCTCATAAAAGATATTCCTTTTTTTTGAGGCATCTATTAGATCCTCTGAGGACTGATCTCTAAGACAATTTATGATTTCGCCTAGAAATGGATTGTTTCTCTGCTCTGCTGCTAGGTGTTGTCGTGTCCAGTCTGGAAATTGACTGCGTAACACAGCGACAGGTATCTCTAAACGAGATAGCGCGTCAGAAACCGCTAGAAGTCGGCCTGACTTACGACGTACGATGAATTCGTATTCCCTGAGTTGAAGTAAGATTCTTTCGAGTTTGGGGGGAACGGAGGAGGCACAATAAAGATAGCAAATTGCTAAATGATCTATCGTCAGGAAAAACATCTTACCCAATAAATAGCAACGAAAGGAATCTATACAATGTATAATCGCTAGAATCTCCCTAGTTGTAGTTGTTTCCTTTTTTCCGCCTCAGTGAGGGCTCGATAAGTGTAGGCTAACAAATAGTTTTACCTCCGTGATACTGACTTAGACAACCTCCGATCGCTATGACGCTAGCGTCGGTTTCAGGAAAAAAGGGTTTAAAGAAATCGGGGTGTTTAAGCGTTGCAACGTTTATCATAGCCCGCTTAAGCTCTTGAAAAGCTCTTTCATCGTCTTCGCCCCATACGAATTTACAGTTTTTCCGTATCAATTTCGATAAAATCTGTGACATTTCGGCGAACGAAGAGATATGTCGTCTGTAGAAATTTAACATACCCAAGAAAGAACGTACTTGTTTAGGCATCTTAGGCGTAGGGTACTGATGCATAACTTTTGTTTTATCGCTATCAGGTTGTACCCCATTTTCGTCTAGCACAAAACCTAAGAAATTGACCTTTTTACGTGCATATTCGCACTTTTTAACACTTAAGTTTCAATCCAGAACGAGCAACCAATTCTAGCGCTTAATTCGCTAGACTGATGAGTTTTAAGATCTAGACTACTCAGAAGACAATCGTCAAGATAGACGATACAATAGGCTCCTAGCACATCTGCAAATATTTGTTGTGCACAAAACTGGAAGTGCGCAGGCCCGTTTTAAGGCCATCGGGAGCCGGTTAAAGAAATATGTCTTAGAATTTGCTGAGAAACAAGTCTTAGGTTTAGCAGATTCAGCTAATTTAAGTTGGTAAAATCCGAACTTGGAAGTTTAAGCGTGTAAAATACTTTGCGCAAAGGTGCACCATGCTTTCTGTCACGGTTGGTATTGGAACACTCACGCTTTCCATAACAGAATTTAAGCCGTGTAGGTCTACGACTACTCTATAACCCGTTGGGCTTCTCTTTATCATCCGTCAAGGAGATAATCATCCGGATTTTCCGTCTTGGATTGTACCTACTCTTTGCATTTCGTCAATATATTTATCCAATATTTCATGTTGGTTAAAAGGAACACGGTACATTTTTGAACTTACAGGTTGAGATTGCCCTGTACCTATAGGAACTTTGTATCCCTCATAACAACCTAAGTCAAAATCGTTTTTAGAAAACGAATCCTGGTGAATTCTAAGCATATCTAGAAATTCTACCGTTTCTTCCTTGTTTAAATTTGGAAATGTGAACCTATGTTTCAATATTTCCCATTCAGCATCGAGTTCTGCCTTAGATTTGAGCTTGGGAGCATCAGCTAGACTACCAGCTGGCACCTCCGGTGAGCTTTCACTCTGTTTGGATTGGTTTTGGGGAATCTCGATAGGACTTGAGATTTGAGATACCTTGATGGGACTTGTGGTTTACGATATCTAGATGGGACTTGTGGTGGGTAAGTTTGAATTTACTGAATCTACAGAAGCGTCATCCTAGTGCTCGATAATAGCTGTCGTGTACATGCCTAGGATCGTTCCCGCTTTTAGTTCTACATCAAATCCGTTAAAGTTAATGCACATAACTGGAATAATACCTGTGGGAGTCGTGTTAACAAGACTGTGAGCAAGACTTAGAGGAAATTCGCCGTTTTCAGGTTGGAATACTCCTGTTTGTATTTCGGGATATAGAAAATGTAAATTTCCAGTTATTCTACTCTCGCAATTTGATGGAATGACTTCGTCTCGTAACAAGATACAGTAATATCTACCAATTGCTCTTCAGCTGTACAGTTCCATGTAGATTTAGGATTATCATTGCTATCGTCATCTGTAGCTACGTTAAGTGTTGCTACGTAAATGTGATTGGGTTTATAATTTTCTCTGTTTATTATTTCCTTATTTTGATTATAAGCAACATGAGCTAATTCTGGTTACGCTGACATTTGAAATTTTAAATCGCCTATAGTTAAGACATTATCAGGACAATTTAATGCTAACGAATCTGATTTATTTGACATGAAATCGTAACCTAATAGTACTGAAATAATTCCAAATGAACCATCGGGTACGATAATGAATTCTTGACTCCTAGAAAATTCACGTATTTTCAATAGTAGTTACTATTTTCCTATCGGTTTGAATTTGGCGATTTCCTACACCAACTAAATTTACTGGCGTTATCATTGTAAGTAAGTGACATTTAATACTAAGATTTCTAAGCATGCGTTGTGCTGCTGTGTTCGTAATTAATGAAAGTGAAGAACCTGTGTCTAGTAAACATATTTCTGGTCTATTTCCAACATCAAACACTAAGTGTGGACGTGAATATTTAACCTTAGTTTTATTTAAAACTGTGTTCACTTGAACGTTATCAGCGTTAGGCGCTGTTTGGTCCGAGTCCAGCGATGCCTCGCTTTGCTGTTCTGACTCACTTCTAGTATCAACCTCAGACGCCAGATGGTGCTGCGTGTACCATCTGTTGCCCACTTGAGCTGAAATGCTCGGAAGCAAGTTTCCTCTCTCCCAACGATGTGTGTTTCGCTGGTGAGGAATTTGGGTCGGCAACATTTTTGCTGTCCCAAAATGTTAAGCAAATTGTAGGTTCGAACGTTCCTACAACTGTTGGAATCCAAATTTTCCAATCTTTCTGCGCTGTATGCGAAATGCCTATAGAAGTGCCGGATGGCGTTTTAACTCCGTCTTTATAAAATGTTTCGCTTGTATGCTTAAATTGAACTGTGCGTTCGCTTCCTAATAAAGCGATAACGATTGGCTTATTAGTATCGACTGGATTTAATTCCAAATGGAAATTAGTGGCATCTAAACCATCTTCGAATAGTGTTACTATTACGGAGTCACAAGTTAAGTCGTATTTATCGTTAACTGTTTCTAAAGCATTAGTAAATTCACTTACTAAATTATGACGCTAAACGAGGCAATGCTATCGCACGATCTGGTAAAGCAAGCTTTTACTGCTGCCATTCAGCATTAGAATACAGGTTTAGCATTAATTTATCTGCTTCCGTCTTTCGAAAATAATGGAACGCATTTTACTTTTAATTTGTGAGCACTGCGTACTTCGTTAGGGTCGTTAACAGGTGTTTGAGCATGAACTGAGCTAACCTGTAGGTTTTGGTGATCGGTGCCCTGTTCTGACTGTTTTGTTTCTAGTCCTAATCCCTGTTTATATTCAGGCTATTAGCTCGTTTTTTGAACTAGTACCATTTTGGCATGAGTCATCACTTTCGTTTACGTCTGTAGCGTGTTGTGGGACGCAATTTTGGTTGTTGTTATTTTGACGTTGATTTTGGTTTTGGTTTTGATTTTGCTGTCTACCGTTATTGTTACTGTTATTTCGCTTCTGCTGTCTGCCAGCGTTATTGTAACCGTTATTGCTGGTGTTAACTTGGTATGAATAAGGATTGTTAGTTTTCTTGTTAAACTGCACAGAGTCCCTATTATCGAAACCAAAAAAATAATTTCCGGGTTTACCACGGTTATTACCCCTGTATCGGTTCCCTCCACGACCGTTTTTGCCATAGGATTTATTGTTAGAAACCCCGCTTTCTGAGTTACGTTGTTCCCAAAGTTGTCTAATGCGTTGTAAGCGTTCCTCGTTAGTGTAACAATCTTGTTTCACATGCCCTGAGGCTAAACAACGGTAACACGATCTAATTTGACCTGTATTTGTGTTTATAGCACTAACTTTAGCTGCGACATTTTTGGGTTTAGTATTATGCAATTTAGTTATGCCCTTCTCTAACGAGTTTATCTTGTCTAGCATTGTGCCAAAAGCAAGATTGTTTACTTCCGCATTGGAAATTTGTTTATTTGATGATTTATCAGAGCTAAGATCATTTTCGTGTCCCTGATATCCTGCCAAAACTGCTCTTTTATAGATAGCTGCATTATACATATCTCAGAATGAGGTATGCATTTGCGAAGTGCTATGCCTTTCGATTTCTCGTGGCATAGCGTGAAGGAATACTGAGCGCCTTCCGTCGTCTTAGTTTTTAGGTTTAATTCTCCAAAGTTGCGAAGCCATTTTCTCTAGCCTAGCAGAAAAATCTTCGATAGTTTCCCCATTCTTTAATCTGGTTGCGTGAAACAAATGTGGGGTGATGATGTCACCTCCGCAACCAAATCTATCGATTAAAATTTCCTTGAAATTTTTGCCCAACTTTGAGAGCTAGCAATGTGCAGATTCATGTCCAAATAAATTGCTACTTGTCCTGTGCATTTACTGCATGTAACAAAAACTAACTCGGAGTCTTTTAACGAAGGATCTAGTGTTCTTAAATTTCAGACCATTAATGCAAAAGCAAAAATATCCAATGAATCATCTGCAAAAGCTTTCTTGGCTGAACGTAGTTCTTCCCAAAGTCTAGATTTTTCATGCGAATCTCTATTTCGATTTGATTCAGTTATGGTTTTCAAAATTTGAAGATGATTATTGTTAACCGCTCTAATGTCATCGTTATTTGATTGAACACAAACTGCTAAAGTATGATCCAAAATTCTTTGAAGTAATGTTTCGTCAATAATACCGGATTGTTGTCCGTTACTTTGATTTGGGGTTGAATGTAACGGTGTTTGATCATTTGGTGGAGTTTGAGAAGTTATTACTACATTTGGAGTAAGACGTACGTGGGAATGATTTGGCAATTGAACGTTAAGTGGTAACTGAGCATTTGTCTGTATTTGCAAATTTGGCGAATTTGGTAAATTTGGTGGCACATACGAATTTTGTGGTGCTGTCAAATTTAATGGCACATTTGGGTTTGTTGGCATATTTTGATTGAGAGGCATGTTTTGATTTAGTGGCACATTTTGATTTGAATGTACCTGAGAGTTCGGTGGTACCTGCGTACTAAGCAGTACTTGAGTATTTAGTGGAACCTGGGAATTTAATGGTACATTTGGAAGTATGGGAACATGAGAATCTCGTGGCACACGATTGTCGTGTGGAGACCTAGATTTGACCTCTAGTATTATAGTGGTGTTGCTAAGCATATAAATCGTTCAGTCTGTGATACTAATGTAAAATTTGGCACAGATGTGCAGTTTTGCATGACAAAAGATACTGGATATTGTTATACAGTAAATAGTTCTCCCTGAAATTCCAACTAAATAACGTATAGGTTTTCCGTTGCCCGTTCGTACAGGTTATGGAAGATTGCAGATTCGGCCACTGTTATGGCAGTGAGTCACTCTCTAATTGTGGTGGAAGGGAGCTAGGGAATAAATGCAGTTATTTGGATAATATATTTATTATGCTAAAAGGGTTAACAGAAATAGAAATCCAATAAATGAGTCTTAATAATATTCGATAAAATAAACTTCTAAGGCTAAACAATTGTGGTTATTGATATAATGGATTCACAAAGAATATAAAAGAGGGAAAGGGTGTCTATAGTCAACTGAGGTACGTCACGTGAGTGATAGCTCGACTAAAACTCTTAATACTGAGTACTTAACTTCAAATGGGAGGCAATCCTTCCAATACAAGAAAACGTTCAAATTCACCCGCATTAGAACGTGAGGCTGACGTTCTTGATCGTTGCTCCATTCGACTGGTTTAGACGGACGGTCATTCTGATGGTTTGCTCGAGGATATCATGTGGAGTTTTGATAATTACAACCAGGAGAGATTCAGGAGAATCAGGAACATCACGAGGATCTTGAAAATCATGATTTGGTCCGTTTTCTTCATGTGTTGTTTTTTGATATCTGATCTCTGCGCTTTTATATCGCGCCGCCGAACTTTGCCCAGCGCTAATCATTATCTTGGATTACTGTGTTTCTGACGTTTCAGTGACGCACCTACTACGTATCATTTTGATGTGGGGATCATTCATTACATATTATTCAGTTCAAAAGGATATGATGCTCCGCCTATTAAGCGGATATGGCGTATTCACCTCACACCCACACTACAATTCGAAGTTGCTTTACTTGACATCCTCTTTCTATAGTGAACAAATATCCTGGTGACTATCGTAATACAATACAGAAAAAGATAAAAATAAAACAATACTTAACTATTATTTAGGTTAATTCTAATATTTCTTAAACTATAATAAAAATGGAATGAAGTATAATTTAGTAAAACGCATCTACTTGAGATGTAAAGTAATTGAGATGCTTTCACATTTGTAGTAAAGGTTCGTGCTTTTGCATGAGTGTTTCTAGGGTTCTTCAGTATAGAGGGATACTAGTTCATCTTTACTTAGTTAAATCCACTCTTTTACATCATTATTCTTCTCTGTACTTTATGAACTTTTTAATGTCTCACTGGTTCATAGTTTATTGCCTGTAATTAGTTCATGTGGATGTTAGTCTTGTATTTGATGGTAGGGGGTTTAGTATTGTCTTTCACTACCTTGTCACGGAAATGACTGTGACAATACCCCCTTTCAACAAAAAAAGAATAAATGTTCCGAGTGCACACGAAGAAATAATTATTTGCTGAAGTTCATATACACAGGCGACGGTGCTTCTCTCGATGGGAATCGCAGTCTGACATGGGGGAAAAGTACATGGTAGCCCAAAGACGACGGAAAAGGTGAAGGGATATCCTTTATCCTTTGGTGACAGGAGAATACGTTGGGGACGAGTCCAGGCTAGAGGAGATAGGCAATGAAAGTACGTGAACTTTGGAGCTGTCGAAATGGCTCTTGTGGAGGGAAAAAAATGACTATCTCCGTCTCGAAGATGGAACTGATCGCAAAGTGACACCGTCAAAGGTGTAGATACATCCACTATACTTTGAAAGGTCATATCTCGATGGATGTGATGTCATGATTACGCAAAGAACATGCTGTACAGAATACGACTCAGAGAAAAGGTCCATAAAGCCTCCCCAGGTTCAGGCGGAAGTGACACAAATGAAGACGTATTATCACAATAGCTTCCTAAAAGTCATGTTGCAGGGTAGTCCGAGGTAGACCAAGACTGGTATCATCAAAGGAAGGGCGTAATGATGCAACTGGCACAATCAGCATATAGGAGCGATGACTGGAGGCAGCAGGGTAGGGTTGGAGACACCCAAGGATCCCAGGTAAGACTTGATGCGATCACAAGAAGAATCCTTCCAGGCCAACATCGTCCGGTGATGATATCTGAAACGAGTTCTCATACCAGAAAAATGCCTCCACAAAAAAAAATTAATGCGATGAAGAAGTTACTAGTAATCATGCAATGCAAGATAAGACTTAAAAGTAAAAAAAAAACGAAAGGAAAAGAAAATTTTCATTTCCGGAATATGCATAAATAAAGCTCGAATCCTTAAATTGAAGGATGATAAGATAACTCGTGACGTACCACGTGTGACTATCAAGGAAAGGTGTGATGTAACAATGAAAATTACTGGGTAAAAATGTCAATAAACGTCTCCATTGAGGTACAAAAAAAAATGGTGGGCCGGGTATAAGGAATGGCAATACCTGCGATAGCAAAAAAAATTTGCTAGTAAGGCAGGGTGTATTATACCCAGAATACAACAAAAAAATTGACGAGAGTAAAAAAAAATGACTGACACATAGAGAGTAACGCTACACGAGCGGAAATCCTAAATTAAATAAAATCTTCCGAAACCTCTGCGACGGGCACCTAAAATGGTTTCGCAAAGTATACATGATAAACATCTTAATTTAATAGGCAATACTCAGGATGTGGGGAATAATCAAGGTAACCCTGTGGAGTTGTCAAAAAAAAAATGCAGTGTTGTATGAAATCGATAACCATTAAGTAAAACAACTGATACGGGGGGAAAGGGTAATTCTCTCTTAGTACTATGATAATGGCATGTGTGATTCGAAAAGGTAAGTTGTGAATCTGCATAGACATACGAAGAAAAGAAAATGCGTTGTGCACTCATCATGTGTTGTATTGAAGAAATGCGGTGCTGCGGAAGCGACTTATGCATGATGAAGCCGAATTCTTGGTGCTATTCTCAATGTATGGAACACGGTGTTCCCGATATAGTCGCAAGACCAGTACGCAAAGTGGAGTGTCTTCGAGGTTATTGGTTTGGCGTGGCCTACGTCATATGCTTCAGTATCGTACTCCTGATATCTTTAAAAACTAAGTTGAGGTCTCATAAAACA
>JAHWFP010234991.1:309700-329162 GCA_023313725.1 Lithobius niger
CCCCCCCCCCCCTTCAATTCCTCAACCCTAGTAAACGAAACTTTAAACAGTAATGTATTTTACCCAAAATAAATCAAATTTAGGACTGTGGGTGAATTCAAGAACTAAACAGGAGAAAAAAAAAATCTTAAAAAAAGAATTAATTATAGTGCCTCGTAAAAACAGGTCTAATTGAAAAGGGAGCAGTCACATTGGGGCACATCCTTCCCCCCAACTCCATAGGCCATTTTGTTGTATAATCCTAGATGTCTTTTTTTTTACCTACCTAACCAACGAAACAATCAACAAGATGGTAAAAAAAAATGCCTTTTCAACTCCAGATTTCCTTTTCCCTAGCAATTGGAAATTAAAAAAACGGTCTTAACAATATTTTTGGGGCGGGGGAGGGGCTTCTAGGGAGAAGCTATAGCTACAAAGAACTCCAAAACTAAAAAAAAATCCGTGAGCATTTTTTTTTCAAATCTACCCCCCCCCCCTCCCCCAGCTATACCCCTGCTAATAGAACAATTCACAATTAAGGAACTTATTACTTATAACTTATTTATATTTTGTAATTAATAACTAAAATTGCTAACAATCCTTTTCCGTAGCCCGTGTACTTTTTTTTAATCTACGAAAGTCGTTTTTAATAGCATTTCATAAAGACAACCATTCCCCTTGCAAAGTTCTAGAAACACTAAAAATTTAAAACAGCCTAAACATTTAACACGACCTACGAATTACTGTAGCTTATAAAGGCAAGGCCCACTTTCCGAAGTGAACTGTACCGCACGACGCGACAGCGATTCGTTAACGCTAATCACGTGGCAAACAGGTGTGCGATTCAAAAAGGTGAAGGAAGATTCTAACGTGTGTCATCAGTGCGGTAGACTTTTAAAACGTCGGGTGGGAACTTAAAATGAAGATACAAAAACTACTCTCTAGTGGAGTAAATGCAGACCATCCACACTTATTGCCGTAATTTGTGAAACAGAGGTATGCAAGTTTGTGGATTTGTGTGTGTAACCGAGTGTAATTCCTTCCCGATATCGTTTTGGACGGCAATAACACTAACAGCATGGACGAAACTTTTGCGGAGTATTGTGCTACTTCGATTTTGAACTTGGGTAAACCTAACAGTAACACTGTGTGTATCGTTAATTAATGATGGGATTGTGTCAACATAAGGTAAGAAGTATCAGTAAATCGTGATGCCTACAAAAGTGACATTTCAACCGTAAACGCTGAAGAAAAGATGACAGCGTTTGTGTAGGAATGCACTGTGGCTGATATTTAGGCCTAACTGCTTGGTCATGCCTTGGGCCTTAAACCTAATCTGCTACTGAAACAGACTAAATGATGCGTCTTAGTTCCAGCAGAAACATATTCATGGGAAGTTGGTACTTGATCAAAATGGTAAAAGTATGCTACGGATTTTATTTATACGGAGAACAATGCTAAGGACGTTTGGTTCAGACAAAAATCAAGAAAAGACTGGATTTGCTCATATTTAGGTTTAGTTGTTTCTGGCTTTTGGCAATATCTTACGACTTTTTTTCGAAAATCGTTTGGAGCTCTCGATGTAACGTGTAAAATGGTTGGGTTTAAATAAAACTGATCTTATTCATTTTTTTCTAATATTTATTTATAGATTACAAAAAAAAAAACAAGCATGAAAAACTAAGGCTACCATAAACTTTACATACTATGATGCTGGGTAGTCTACCAACTTAAAATTCAGAATTTATTTTTCTGAAATGGCTTCTGTGCCCAAGTATTTTTTATTTCGATAGAAGTGATTTTAACAATTTTTGAAGGCGTTTCCTTAATTTTTTTCATAGACCTATTTACACCTTTTTTTTTTTACTTCGGTTTCGTTTAGTTTGGTATTGCGCAGATGAACGAGTGCAAAAAAAAAAAAAGATGAAACCAAAGTAAAAAAAGCTGTAATGTAAAATGACTTAATTATTGAAAATAATTAATTGAAACAAGACTTAATTAAATATGCTTAGGCTACAGTGCTGGAAACGGGGTAAATGTTCTTCGTTGTGTGAGACTTGCTGATTGGGTTAATTTTTTGACTGGGAAAAAGTTGGGGATTTTTGCGGAAAAATATTTCCATTGTAGATTTCATTTACCCCTGGCCAGAAACTAACATCATTGCCATGTAATGTTTTGTTGTGTGTAGCCTCTACAAAATGTATGCTGATGTGTTTTCGAGATTTTATGTCAAAAGTAAGTGTAGGCAGGCCTACCAACATCATCTAGTGCTTGTCCTTTTTTTTTATGCCTCATTTTATTTTTTTCATTGGAGAAAAACTCCCTAGGCTAAAAAGTACTAAATTTGTTAAAGTTAGTTCGAACAAAAGCGAAGCACCCTGCCTTCCTACACGCATTTTTTGTCACAGAGTTTCCGCATGAGAATTTTTTTTACAAAGAAAAACCTCCATCCACAGTTTTGTGCTGTATGTTACCACACAAAATGTAGCAGTGTTAACCTAGCAAGGACCGTCAATAGTCTCGATCTCGTATTACCGTAAATGGCCAGTTATGAAAAAAAAAAGTTATTTGTCACGACTAAATTCACCATTTTCTATCTTCCTAGTCTATATACACAAAGCGGATGTTAGTTTTGCTTGGTATTCGTGTTCTTTTTGGTGAAATAGGTCCAGAACTTAGGCCTACTGGGATTTTTTTTGGAAATGAAAATATCAGCTATCTTTGTCGACTTTATAAAAAATATACTATGATGCTAAACCAAGGGTTAGGCCTAATTTGCTTTGTAAATACTGCTTACGCCATTTTTCTTTGGCCTAAGCAGAATTTAACCGGCGTAACCAGGTGTACTAATAAGTTAAGGTGCGAAAGATACTGGGCGTCATATTATGTAAATGAGGGTTAAACCTAATGGAAGATGGAAGGGTGTAAGAGAAAAAAAGAAAGATTCTATTATGAAAAAGAATATTTCAGAAACCAGTTTTAAGTTTTGCCTTGCTGTTTTGTGATAAAATAATTATCAAGTTAGGCCTATGCCTAGTTAATAATATCCTGTATTTTTTTGGCCAAATCATCCTAGTTAGGCATACTTAATATGCTTGTTTATCTAGTTTCGGTGAACACATGCCCAACTTTGTATAGAAAAGTGGATAAACCACCACTTCATACCAATTTAAAACAACTTCATAAAGCAAGGTCTTGTTTTTTTATTGCTCATCCTTCGTCTTGGTCAAGAACTCGCATGATCTTGACAATATCTTGGCTAAGACCTTGCAAGATCTTGTTTTAAGATATACAGTATGTCCCAAAAGTCACTACACAAATGGGAAACTCGTCACACACCGAATCACTACACAAACTGAGCAAATCACCTCATTCATGTTTGGTCATTGCAGTGTAGGAAAAATGTTACTTCAGCACTGCATACCAAGGATCATCAGTTAGTGGAAAAAAATGCCACCAAAGCTAACTACTGACCAGCGTGTGGAGTCGGTGCTCCTCTACGGTGACAACCACAGGACCACACGTCAAGTCGTGGAAGAATTCCATCGTCGTCATTCAGCCATCCCTGCCCCTAGCAATAAAACGGTTGCGGATATTGTGAAGCGCTTTAAGGATACCGGGTCCGTACAGGATAGGAAACGGACTGGCAGACCAAGGACTGCTACTGATGACGCACACGCAGTTGACGTGATTGCACGGGTTGCAACCAATCCCATCATGAGCACTCGGCAGATTGGCCTGGACGCAGGTATAAGTAAAAGTGCTGTGTCCAGAATCATGAAACGAGAGAAGCATCAAACCTATCGCTGTAAAGCCGTCCATACAATACAGGATGGGGACCCGCCACGACGTAAAGCATTCTGTGACGGGGCACTGGGGCAGGTAGCCACTGACTCGGACTTTACCGTAAACATTATCTTTTCCGATGAGTGCCTCTTCCACATGGATGATCGCGTCCACACCTACAACGTGCGGTATTGGAGCGCAACCAGTCCTCATTGGTTCCGTCCGTGTCGTGACCAAGGTGCCGCCAGGGTGATGGTATGGGCCGGCATTTGGCGAAACAGGGCTGTAGGACCGTTTTTCTTTGACAATAATGTGTAGGGTTCCAGCTACCTCACCCTGCTTGAGGGACGATTACAGGACTGGATTGATGAACAACCCCTTGCCGCTGTTCGACGTATGTGGTATCAACAGAATGGCGCCCCTCCCCACTTTTCATTGGTGGTCCGGGCCCACTTGGACAGTGTGTTTCCTGGAAGATGGATAGGCTGTGCAGGGCCTGTTGCATGGCCACCACGTTTCCCCGATCTCACCCCAGTGGACTTTTACCTGTGGAGTTACGTGAAACAAGAGGTTTTCCGAACACAGCCAACCTCAATGCAGGACTTACACGCACGAATTGTTGACGCGTGTTCAACCGTACCACCCGAGACGCTAGATGCTGTCCGCCGTGATCTTTCTCAACGCTTGGAAGCGTGCATCGCTACTGGAGGAGGCCACATTGAACATTTGTAATCCGTCCCTGTAACATCAGTAACGGAAAAATAAAGGCATATTTATCCCATTTGTGTAGTGACTTTTGAGACATACTGTAGTACGATCTTGGTCAATCTTATGAATATGGTACTGTCTGCAAAATGTGAAATTATTGGGGGGGGGGACGAGATTAAAACATAAGTTCAGTGTAGACATCCACAGCTGCTAAAATCTTTTTTAACGAATGTTTTTAAAGTTTTGCATTTTTTGTCCAAAGTCCAGTAGTTTTTTTTTTGCCCCACCCTCTGTACACCCAAGTATAGTAGCGTGTATACAAAAGTATACAGACGAGTATACATGCATGTGTATAGAAGTACACACACACACGAGTATACTAGTGTGTGTACAGGAGTATACACACAAGTATACTATAGTGTGTACAGAAAAAATACAGATCTGCATACACAGAAGTATACACTCGAGTATACATATCTGTATTCACAGAAGTATACACTCGAGTATACACATCTGTATACACATATGTATACAAAAGTATACACTCGAGTATACACAGAATTATACAAAAGTATACGCTCGAGTATACACATACGTATGCAAAAGTATACACTCGAGTATACACATACGTATACAAAAGTATACACTCGAGTATACACGCGTGTGTACATTAGTATACACTCGAGTATACACGTGTATATACAGAAGTATGCACTCGAGTATACATGCTTGTGTACAGAAGTATACATTCGTGTATACAGAGGTAAACAGCCAATGTATACTCCGAGTATACAGTTTGTATTTTAAAAATGGTATTCCCTATACACTATGGTATACAATTTCTGTATACATTCTCTGTATACTCCAGTGTATACATCTTTTCCGTAAGGGTGGTCAAACTAGAGATCATGACTTTTTCATGTACGGGCGGGGAAATTCGCTGAGGGAATTATGTTTGAGTCCGCCAAATGCTGTGCATCATTTTTAAAGGGCATGCTGCTCCGTGGCAGACTGGGAGGAATGACTGATGACCTCACGACACACGTGAAAGAATCATTGCAAAGACAAATGGAGAGAAAAAAAAACGTAGCCGTTTGCTGTCATAATCATGTCGTCCTTCTCCTCTGTACAAAATTCCATTAGTAATCACGTAGAAGAAGAGGGAAAAAAATGTACCAGCTTGCGTATAATAGCCGTGTAGGAAGTCTGTAGCCTTACATTTTAGTAGAAAAGTAACTCCTGTCGTACTCTTTATTTGATTCCGCTGTAATTGGTTGTCACGAAAAAATAATCGATGATTCAGATGGAGAGAAAAAAAATCATTTGCATAGCTCATCCAATTGATCGTAAAAATGCGTTTACCAGGAAGAAAACTTGTCGTTGTTTATCAGATCGTACTTCCTGTAGGTTGGTTGGCCGGCCGGGACTGGAGAGAAAAAGAAAAGAACATGTGTAAAAATGTGTAGTTTGTTGCTGTTCTCAAAATATGGTTGAAAAAATATCGCATTTCCCAGAAGTATAGCTTTTGCTAGCCTACCACAACTGAATAAATCGGCTGGGAAATGGAGTATCAATTCGAAGTAAAATAAGGGTAGTCGTGTTGCCACGGAAATGTTCTCGACTGTTGACTAGTACTTCACCATTTCGGTAAAAAAAAAAATCGTTCCTGCCGACCATAGATAAACATGTGCTGTCGGCTCGTGGCGAGTTGTGTTACTGTGCTCATGTGCTATTGATTGCAGCATGGTGAAACAACGTCGTACATTTTTGGATATACACCTGATCGTCCGCTAGAAACAGGTAGGATGACGTCATACGTAGTATGAAAATTCTTTTGCGGCGACTTTGACATGATTATTAAAAAAAAAATGCGTAATGGCGAAGCAGTCCTTAACATCTTCTTGTTATGTTTAGTAGAGATGCTATAAATCTATCCCAACCGTCAGGTTGGTATCTGAATTTGCTGCTAGAAGCCGTCTGACTTCCTTGTTGCGATGCAAAATCTGGGTTGTCATCAGGTTTGTCAACTGTATCTACGGATGCGTTGGAAATAACATCCGCATCAATCTGCTGTCGGTGCTCGTCATTGGACACGTCATCCGGGTGAGCTTCTGGTAACATAATACTCGTAGGTGGTTTACCACTGCTATGTAGCTGGTGTGTGCTCGTGAAATCATTGCTGGATCCTTGTCCGGTTTTTAAAGAATGAACGCTAGTTTGACTGCTTATGGAGTAGAAAACCTGCCGGTGTTGGCGCCTGCCATCTTCTTCAGATGAAAGGGTGGTTGATGACGAAAATGTCCTCCTCGATCTTTGGCAATAATTAGCATGTGCAGCCTTGTGGTTAGTACTGCTGGTACTAGGAGCATCTAACAGGTAGGGTTGGTGGGTTACGTCAGCTTGATGTTGCACCCAATTTTCCACATTGTTTTGCCTTTGTTGTGGCGTAGTGCTTCGTGCAAATTTTCGCACACGTACACTTTCTGCGGTACTTGTTTCCTGTGCAGCCGGTGACACACGATGCTGACGGGTTGAATGCACAGAACCTGGAATTCTTCTTGTTGACACGGGTATTGTAGACTTCAAAGGCGAGGGAGCATAACGAGTTGGAGCCTGCAGTAAAGTGGGTGCTCTTAAACCTGGTCGTCGTAGTGTTCTTGTAAAAATTGAGGGAAGAGGAAGGGGAGGGGCTTGACGGATTGGTTTGTGAGTAACCATTTGATCATCTTCATCCGCTAAAAATGGGTCTGAGCTTGAAAGGCTTGTACGTTTACAAGGCTGTCTAAACTTTCCTATTGGCTGGTTGTGAGTTGGTCTACAAGGTATAGGCACTTGTGACGACTCGCATCTCACCATTCTTCTGTTGCTTCGTCTAAGTGGCACAGTATGATTTGCTCGTGATCGAGTCCTGTCTGTATGATCGTCGGGTGACATCATACTGTCATTTTCATTCCCTGTGGCAGTACTGCCTGTGTTTTCCGATGCGACTGATGCAGTACTAAGGCGATTCCATTGGGGGAATGGGTTTGTCGGCACGTAATGCTTTAACTTTGCAACATATACGATTTGCCGTCCTTCTCGTCCTGACATTAACTGTACTTCAAAATATGCCGGTGACGTTTGACGTAAAATTCGGAATGGACCTGTCCAACTGTATTCCAGAGCCTTGCTTCCATGTTTACTGATTTTAGGGGAGTGTAATAATACCAATTGCCCAACCTTGAATTGTCTGGTGGCTCCTGGCTGTTTGTCTGTCTGCTGAAATGTATCTCTACGTAGTTTGTCTTGTGCAAGTTTAAACGCCGTTTCCATTTGATGAGTAGTAACATTCACGAAGTCGTCATGGTTGTAAATGGGCTTTTGTTTTGATGTTAACAATCCCAAAGGCAAGCTAGGATCTACGCCGTACAAAAGATGATGGGGGATGGTTTGTAATTCACTATTTACAGCCGTACGCATGGCAAACAATACATAGCTTAGGCAACTATCCCATTGCGTTTGGTCATGGCCACTGAGCTGGCTCACAATGTCTACTAGCATGTTGTGTTGCTGTCGTACTAAATGGATTCTCTGTGAGTGAAGGTTGGGTGCTTTGTTTCGCTTTATGCCGAATTTAGCACTCACATCTAGGAAAATATTTCTCAATTCTTCATTTTCTGATAAGCAGATTCGAGGAATGGAATATCATGGGAAAAATTCGCTACATAATACATCGACAATGGTCTCCTTATGTTGGTCTGGTATTGCAAAACACTCTGTGTAAAGGGTTAGTTCATTCGTGATGATCAAAAGATATTTATTTCCTGATTGTGACTTCATTGTTGGACCGTATACTGAAATGTGCACTACTTCCCAAGGTCGTGATGGTAAAAGAAATTGATCTGTAGTTACCATATTCTGCTGGTTTCTGTTTTGCCGGCATTTTGCACAGTCTTTGTAAAATTGTAGGACGTCAGCTCTCCGATTGGTCCAATAATAACGCCTTGATAATTTATTGGCGAGTTTCTCGTAACTGACGTGTTCATTAAATTGTCCAGTATGTAAATCACATAGTAAAGGTCCTCTAAGAGCTTCTGGGATAAACAACTGATGACGAATGCCACCGTCCTTCTCGATTTCTTTAGGGGTAGCTTTCCGGTAAAGCAGGTGCGTCTTGGTGTCCATAAAAAATTGTGAAATTGGGAGCGAAGTTAGTCGTTCTTCGTCATATTTCCGTCCTTCAAAAGAAATCAATCATAGATCTTGTAATCTTGTCCTCAAAAGTTGGTTTTGCCTAATAAAATCTGATGACCATTTTTCAGCTTGTAGTTTGTTTAAAGATATTAGTCCTAAATTTTCCAAGTTGTCTGATGATTGGTCTGATTCAGGGCTTGGTGGGGGTAGGTCCCTTGTAAGTGGATCTGCTCTATTTGTCTTACCAGGCTTGTATTCTATGGTAAAGTTGTAACTTGCCAAGGTCGCACGCCATCTTGCCAACATGGGTTCCGTGTGACGTTTGTCCAGTAAGAACTTCAGGGGTTGATGATCCACTATAATCGTAAAGTGTCTGCCTGCCAGATAGTATTCAAAGGATTTGACTGCAAATAAAACTGCTAATGCTTCTTTTCCTAAAGTATCATAATTTTGTTCACTGCCGCGAAGCCGCCGTGAAGCATACGCTACAGGATGTCGTTGTCCGTCAACATCCTGTTCGAGCACGGCCCTAAGTGCTATTCCACTCGAGTCCGATGTTCAAAAGAAGGGTTTATCAAAATCAGGTAGTATCAACGTCGGCTCAGTGGTTAGAGTGGTCTTCAATTTATGGAAGGCTTCCTCACATTGCGGAGTCCAGATGAAAGGGGTGTCTTTACGCGTTAAATGATATAAAGGGTTGCAAATTTGACTACATGAGCTGATAAAACGCCTATAGTAACCCACTAGACCCAGGAACGTTCGAAGACTTTTCTTCGTAGTTGGTGTTGGGAAATCTCTGACCGCCTTTATTTTAGATTGATTTGGTTGTATAATTCCTTCGGAAATCTCATGACCTAGAAACAACACTTTCCTTGCTGCTAGAACGCATTTTGATGGTTTTATTTTAAGTCCGGCTTTTCGTAAACGCTGCAGAACCTCTTCCAAATCTTGAATATGGGTTTGGAGATCGGGGCTAGAGATCAAAAGATCATCCATAAATACTATAGCCGACTTTCCTATAAGATCATGGAGAGCCTCGCACACTACCCGGCTAAATTCAGGCACAGCGGATGCAACTCCCATTGGTAGTCTGTTGAAATAATATTGTTGTGTGTAAACTCCTGTGACTGAGAAGGCCAGACAACGTTTCGAATCCTCATGAACAGGGACATGGAAATAGCCGCTGAATAAGTCTAGAGTGGAAAATATCCTTTTCCCTTCGACGGCCTGAATTAACATATTGATGTGAGGTAGAGGAAACTTCGGTATTACAACATGTCGGTTGAGTGCTCTGTAATCTATAACCAGACGAAGTTCTCCATTTTTCTTCGGCACTAACATTGCAGGTGCGTTGTACGGTGAAAGACACTTTGTGATAATTCCTGCGTCTTCAAGTTCCTTTAACCTCTGCATCATTTCCTTTTCATGTTTTTGAGGTATTGGATAAGGGCGCATAAAGATTGGATCTCTTGTAGTCAGTTCAATCTTGACTGGTGGTATTTTGGAATGACCTATATCTGTATATCGCATGGCAAAAACATCGGAGTAATGAGAAAACATATCGCGAACAGCCTCTTGATCGTCCATATGTAAATGATCTAACTTAAACTGCTGTACCTCAAAAGGTGGTAATTGGTTTCCTTCACAATGCCTAGGAAAAATTTCCGCTGTGCTCATTTCCTCACTTGATCCAATAATAGTTCCCTTGTGCAAAGAGCGGCCTTGTTTTGAGTGGTTGGTAAGTACAACACTGTCCTCATTGTCATGGAGTGATATGACAGTAGCCACTAAACGAATCGGATGTGTGCGGTCCAATCTTGGCACAAGTTCACAAATGGAAGGGGTAGTAGGGCCTTTAATAACGATCTTTGCCAGTCGGCTGCTTCTTGGTGGTACGTAAACATCTTGAGCTAGCTCAACATCTGCTTGTGGAGGCTTGGAGGAGCTCACTATAGATATCCCAGCTGTTATAGCTGACCCACTATAGCCTATCTCGTAAACAGTTAAATCATGTTGTGAATGGACGCAGTGGTCTCTTGCGTAATAAACAAGTCCTAATTTCCTTATGGAGCCTACTC
Source organism: Lithobius niger (assembly GCA_023313725.1). Taxonomy (NCBI): domain Eukaryota; kingdom Metazoa; phylum Arthropoda; class Chilopoda; order Lithobiomorpha; family Lithobiidae; genus Lithobius; species Lithobius niger. The sequence continues at coordinate 320,425 of JAHWFP010234991.1, forward strand.
CTAACAATAAGTCATGATTTTGAGACAATGGCTCGAAAGGTTCATAGAAAGTGAGCAAGAAAAATTTCGTACCCAATTCCCAACTGGTATTTTGCACGCAAAGGATATGACGTGTCTGCAACCGTTCTAGCTTTAATAGTGATTGGCAGCTCTGTTAAAGGAAAACCGTCCGCTTTCAATTTGCGTATCAGCTTTGAGCTTATTAGCGAGATTTGGCTTCCGCTGTCTGATAGAATCTTGTAATCCGCACCGTTCACACTACAGGGGAGTACTGGTAATTTTGGTATAACCGATGAGGCACTAGAACATCCTGTGTATGCAGATGGCAAAAGGTTGTCTTTCCGGAAGGGTTAATAGGCAAGCCCCGATGACGAAGCCAAGGTTTGGTCATAAATATTTTCCTACTGTGTTGATAATTTCGCATGATATCATGGGGGCGAATATCCGGTGCTTGTTTCCTTGGTGAGAAGTCTTGCGTTGGAAGTGGCTTAGTCAGGGATAAACGTTGAATTCCTGTGGCATTTTGCATTTGGCTGTACGAGTGATTTTTGGGTTGTCTTGACGAATAATTAAATTGCCGGTTTTGAGCTATTAAATACTTTTCACGTAGTCGACAATCACGGGCAAAATGATTAGATTTCCCGCAAAAATGGCACTCTAACCGTCGTCTATGCGAAGGCCTCGGTACTGAAAAACATGAGGATGTGTTTACATATAGTTGAGAAAAGTACGCCTCGGGCGGCTGATGCTGGGTGGGCGTAGTTTCGTAATGTTGTGGTAGAAACGATGCGTCAGAGAACAAAGGATCTTGTAGCCATTGTTGCTGAAGTCCATCATCGTCCACTACCAAATTGCAGCAGTCTTCTGTATTGTCAGTTATGTGCGCCGCTTTTTCTTGATCCAAAACTTGCTCCAATTTATTAATACGAAGTAAGATGGCATCATTAATGTCTTGAGTGTTAATTTGCGAACTGTGAACTTGTATTTTCTTTAAGCCGTCAATGTTCATTGCTTTTACAACAGAAATAGCATTTTCCTCAATAATGGCAAAATCTAAGGCTTCACTCATCATGGTCGGATTCTTTGACAATAGGTGGCGCCGAATATTTGCTCGTGAGCCTGTACAAAACTGTGCTAAAATAATTGCATGGTTTGCATGTTGGGCGGTATCTGTATAGGCTAATATTTCTCCAGGTGTAGCATTCGGAGGTGGGGTTGACGTCTGTTGCAGAGTATCTTTACCCTCGTGCTGAACTCTTGTAGCCCATGTTCGAACGTCTTCCGAGTCACCTTGTTGAAGTAACACGAAGTTAGTAAGTAATATGCTGAGTGGAATAACCGATTCAAATCTGTCTTTCAATGCTGCTTCTACTTCGTCCACTGTGGTAGCTTGTGATACTGAAGGCGTGTCTCAATATTGGTTGCTGCCCCGCCACGTAGTTTAGTACGGAGCACTGCCAACTGTAAGTCATTTGTCCATCCGGCTATAATGCTAGTGTCCCTGATGGATTGCATAAATTGTCCCAAGCTAGACTTACACTGCAATGTAGTACCATCGTAAGTCGGCACAAGAGATAGGTAACCATCAACGGGAGGTGGTGTCGTATGAGCCATGATGCAAAAAAAAAATGTCCGCTCGGCGAAAATGACGGGAATAAAAGTTCGGTCACTCAACTAATGGATAGTTACGACACTATAGCCGTCAAAATTGTCTTTCGCCAATGAAGAGCACTAATAATGCGGATTTGTAAACGAGCACTCTTGTGAACGTCGCACTGATTACTTGTAGGTTCACAAACGAAATTGGTATAATATTTTATACTCTTACGTGCACCACAATACGTAGTAAAATTAGTAATACTCAAATTCACACAACTAACTTGTGTATACCCCTAAGGCAAATCCATAAACTGAGAGAAATGCGATTGGAGGGGGGAGGGGAGGGGGAAATTATATAAAAAAAAATTGTAAAAACGTTAGATGAATGTCTTCCAAAATCCACAGCGTTAGCAAATATTCGTGTTATCTATTTACGACAATATCGGAAAGTAGGAAGTGGTTCCCGCTATTTGCTACTACCAGAATAGGCTCAAGAAAAAAATAAGAGAGCCAAAAAGCCGTGGCCGTCACTGTTATAATCCGATTGAGAAAAGAAAAAAATCTTTCGCTTTGAGTAGCGTAAAAAAAAAATTCACACGAACAAAAAGAGAGTTACTAATGTCGCGGACGCCAGTGTTATACGGTAAATAGTTCTCCCTGAAATTCCAACTAAATAACGTATAGGTTTTTCGTTGCCCGTTCGTACAGGTTATGGAAGATTGCAGATTCGGCCCACTGTTATGGCAGTGAGTCACTCTCTAATTGTGGTGGAAGGAAGCTAGGGAATAAATGCAGTTATTTGGATAATATATTTATTATGCTAAAAGGGTTAACAGAAAGAAATAGAAATCCAATAAATGAGTCTTAATAATATTCGATAAAATAAACTTCTAAGGCTAAACAATTGTGGTTATTGATATAATGGATTCACAAAGAATATAAAAGATGGAAAGGGTGTCTATAGTCAACTGAGGTGCGTCACATGAGTGATAGTTCGACTAAAACTCTTAATACTGAGTACTTAACTTCAAATGAGAGGCAATTCTTCCAATACAAGAAAACGTTCCAACTCTCCCGCATTGGAAAGTGAGGCTGACGTTCTTGATTGTTGCTCCATTCGACTGGTTTAGACGGTCGGTCATTCTGATGGTTTGCTCGAGGATATCATGTGGAGTTTTGAGAATTACAACCAAGAGAGATTCAGGAGAATCAGGAACATCACGAGGATCTTCATGTGTTGTTTTTTGATATCCGATCTCTGCGCTTTTATATCGCGCCGCCGGAACCTTGCCCAGCGCTAATCATTATCTTGGATTACTGTGTTTCTGACGTTTCAGTGACGCACCTACTACGTATCATTTTGATGTGGGGATCATTCATTACATATTCATTACATATTCATTACGTTCAAAAGGATATGATGCTCCGCCTATTAAGCGGATATGGCGTATTCGCCTCACACCCACACTACAATTCGAAGTTGCTTTACTTGACATCCTCTTTCTATAGTGAACAAATATCCTGGTGACTATCGTAATACAATACAGGAAAAGATAAAAATAAAACAATACTTAACTATTATTTAGGTTAATTCTAATATTCCTTAAACTATAATAAAAATGAAATAAGTATAATTTAGTAAAACGCATCTACTTGAGATGTAAAGTAATTGAGATGCTTTCACATTTGTAGTAAAGGTTCGTGCTTTTGCATGAGTGTTTCTAGGGTTCTTCAGTATAGAGGGATACTAGTTCATCTTTACTTAGTTAAATCCACTCTTTTACATCATTATTCTTCTCTGTACTTTATGCGCTTTTTAATGTCTCACTGGTTCATATTTATTGCCTGTAATTAGTTCATGTGGATGTTAGTCTTGTATTTGATGGTAGGGGGAGGGGGTTTAGTATTGTCTTTCACTACCTTGTCACGGAAATGACTGTGACAATATATGGCCAACTTGGAATTATGGTTTATCGGCCGCCATCTCGGAAAAATGGTGCCTAAAAGCAGTTTCTCTCAATATCTCTTCAATGGTTCACTTTATCAAATTTTTCTTTAGAACCAAAATGGAAGAGGTCAAAATTTCCAACAAGAAAGGTCCTTATCATTTTCGTTTAACTTCAACCGTTTTCTTAGAAATGTGTAAGGAATATTTTGTCGGCTGTTTAACTGTTGCGTTTAATAAATCACTGGTACTTATTTTCCTTTGTTACATAAGAATATTCACTTGTGCCCCTTTTCCTGTTACTTTGACTTCATGAACTGTGTTTATCTTCATATCAACAGTCAACACATCTGTAAGTCCTTAATAAAACTGGTAAGGTTTATTTTGTATTTCAGGGGAAGAAAATGTTAAAAGTATGGGAAGTTAAAGGACGGAAAGCCGACGGCGCAATAGGTGTCAAACAAATAGTGTCAGTATGGGTCAGCGGTAGACCTCAATCGTTGGTTTCAAAGGTCGTGGGTTCGATTCTCCGCTAAGGCAGTCTGACATAAAGGTCTAAAAGGCAACGTAAATAGGTTTATCTGTATTTTTTGAAACAAAAATAATGCCATGTCAGTATGGCTCAGCAGTAGGAACTTGGCCTTTGGTTTCAAAGGTCGTGGGTTTGACCCCCCACTCAGGCAGTCTGACATATAAGCCCTAAAGGCAACATAAATAGGTTTGCATCTGTATTTATTGGGAACAAAAATAACGTTGTGTCAGTATGACTTAGTGGTAGGTCCTCGGCCTTTGGTTTCAAAGGTCGTGGGTTCCATCCCCACTCAGGTAGTCTGATGTATTAAGTCCAAAAGGCAACATACATACTAAATAGGTTTGCATCTGTATTTATTTGAGTATGTGAAGTACTAAAAACTTAGGACTGGCATTACAGTCAGTATTGTCAGCTGAAATATGTTTGAAGCTGCGTAAAAGCCGTTCAGTTTTTGGACTTAAAAATCAATCACAGTCAATCAGTCTCACTCATAAAACAATGTCCATCGCTGAAGCATAAAGAAGTACAGTGAAGTTCTGATCCAGCGAGCATTTGTTGTTGCAGGAGAACTGCATAAATTGCAAGAAATTAGTTCATTACATGCCATGAAAGCTTCTGGTGAACTGGCCCAAAAAGGCTGGTAGATTTCGTCTTCAAGCTGCCAGCCCCAAGAGTCAGGTTTTGGAATTTAAGGGTTTTAAATCAACCACTGACCCCATATAATAGCTACTCACTTTATATGCTGCAAAAGTGCTTCTCTTGTGGGAGGTCGCGATTACAGGGGTCTTTGCTTTTAGTAAACAGGTCCTGTCGTGCCTCAGTTACATCCTGGATACAGCTAGTTTTGGCATACATCAAAATAACGAATCTTTCAATGGTTGCCATCACCTCTCGACTTATTTTGTGTTCCCTGTTGACTTGAAGAAACGCTTTCGTGAAATCTTCACAAATGTTCCAAGTATCCCATGTTGTACAGTTTACCTTTCCCAGCAAAGGAAGAATTACCGTCACACCCAGTGAAGGAGTGGAATATCGGATCAATACCTTTTACTATTTCATATTGTTATGTAACAAACGAAAATAAGTGCCAGTGACTAAATGCAACAGTTAATAACCGACAAAATATGTATTACGTATTTCTAAGAAAATGATTAAAGTTAAAAAGAAAAATGAAAAGGACCTTTCTTGCTGAAAATTTTCTCCTCTTCCATTTTTGTTCTGAAGGAAATTTTGAAAAAGTGAACCGTTGAGGAGATAATTAGGAAAAACTTTTTTCGGGCGCCATTTTTCCAAGATGGTGGCCGACGAACCATGATTCCAAGTTGGCCCTATATCCAGGGTTTTTGTCATACAAAACTGCATATCTGTGCCAAATTTCGGGTTGGTATCACAAACTGAACTATTTGCTCATATTGCGGAGCTTAGCAACACCACTATTACCCCTATTTTGAGTAGAGCGTTTTGTTGACTGAGACTGAACTCGTTTGGGTGGTGGCAAATTTAATGCGTCATCAATAGTATCGATAGTACCAGAATGGTCTGACTCAATATCTGACTCATCTGGAGCGGTATTAGTATTATCTAAATTTGGAGTGCTAACTGCAGCATCCGTAAACTCAACAAAATCGCCCTGGTTTTGAGGTCTTCTAATAGGCCGGCCTCTCGAAGAGACTTGCACTGTGCCTCTGGCACGATTTCTTCTAGTTCTAGGTATTATTTAACTAGATTTCAAGCAAACATTTTAAGTTTAAACTAGAGTTAAGCCTTAACTAGCACAATACTTAATTTTAAGCACTTTAAAAAAATTCCTGCAATTTTGCACAAAATAATGAATTTTCCTTTTAAAATGGAAAATGCTGAACTTATTCCAAATCTTAACACCTGAAGTCGGCAATAATCTGACAAAGGTTATGTGAAACGTAACCACAAACAATTTCATAGAAAATTAGCACTACGGTGACTAATAAACAAGATGCACTGAACTCAATTTAGGCCTATAAGCTGCCCAAAACTGACAAAATTGTCACAATAAAAGGGTATATGGGTCCTTTAAATGCCAGTATCCTTTATATGCACACAAAATAATACACTGAAAAATATTTCACAGTATTGAACATGTCAATCAGCAATTTCACAAAATAAATCCGAAAACCAACAATGTTATTTTCCAACAAAGCTTAACTAGCGTTTCCGTAAAATAATCTACTAAATTTTCCCGCAAATTTTAAGTGCTAAGAACTTGTTTGTAAATTTTTAGACTGTAAAATGCCATTTTCGAAATTATTTCTGTAAAATACAACTGAATGCTCTTAAAATTTTCTGCTTTTCTTTTCCAGGGATTTAAGGGAAATAGAATCACACTTATGACTCCAATGTATTCTATTGTAGTGAACTTTTAGACCAGAACGAAACATTATTGTCAGGACAGCAAGGGCAATCAATTGTATTGTATTAATAAAATAAACACTGTAAAAGGTAGGCGTAAATAATAAGCACTATTCAACAACAACTGGGCCTTTAATCGACACTCCAGTGTACACAATATTGACCCCACAATATGGCCAATTAAATCAGTGACAGGGTTTTATGAATTTAGTATCGATTACAATTATAGGCAATGAGTCGAACGAATGGCATTACTGATTTTTTAGAGGAACTAAATCATTGTTATATCCCTTAAATAATTTAGATGATCAGGACTAATTTAGTAGAGTAGTTGGCGTGAACGAGTTAAAAAACGGGTGGACCACTGATTGCACGCATTCTAAAATCTAGTTTATATACTGTAGCGTTATCATCTAAGATCGCTCCATTGTTGTACTGATTAATTATTGCAATTCTAAGTATTGCGTGGCTTTGACAGCTTGGGCCCTTATCGCCAAACGGGACCCCAACGCTTGTCAATCATTCTAATGTTGTGTTCGGGTTCATTAATTGTTCCCCTATTCGGCACTTTGAGTTTACCTGCCGATTTAATTAAATGTCCCGTGTGGGAGTCATTTATTGTTATTCTTTGAACTGATCAATCATGGGCGACGATCTTATCATAATTAAATCTACTTCTAGAAAGTAATTAAGGTTCTACGAAATGTCGTAAATATTGTCAACTGGTAATGCCATCCTTTAAACTCTAACAATAGGTTTAATTACACTGGTTAGGGTTAATATGGACTTGCCGCACTCGGTCTCCTTTGAATAGGGCTCCTAGTTATATTCACTCAACTGGAGATAATTTGGTCTACCCGAATAAATATTCGGTTCATGCATTTAATAAATGTATGATATTTATGAAAATATGCATATAATTAATTATCTGTATTGTTTCTGTTATAAAGACTAATTAAGCCATTTTAAACCCTTACATACCTCGTCCATCTGCACTTTCCCTCTACCCAGTTTTACTGACAGCTTGGTCGGCCCGCTCAGTCCCTCCCTCTCCCATTGTTCTCTTCCTCTAGAGTCAGCCATGTAGTAGCTCTCCTACACGGACGAGCTTTCCCTGTTCCCTGCTACCAAGCAGCTGGTATAAAACAGACCTGCAGGCAGGCAATCTTAGCATTACTCACCGATCTCAAAGGCTAGAGGTTGCTACGACGGTCGGTCGGAGTGGAGATGTCATGCCGGTCCGAATGTTGCCATGCCGGGCAAGGTAGTAGGTTCATAGGTAACTAGTTTAAAATTAAACTTAACTTTTAGCTTTGAGAGTGATTATGGGTAGTTAAATCGCCGTCGGCATTTCTGGTCTTAGAACTTCCATAACTTAAGGGTTTAAGGTCCCCTTCCTAAAATCTGGCTTTTTTTCTTATTTATGTTGAACTCAGTGTTCTAAATAATCCGATGATCACTTAGTATTATCGTAGAGCAGAGATTTCTTTTGGGTTGAGTACCAGGTAATTTCTATTTGGCGAAAGTTTGATCTTCTGCTAGGCATTAGAAACAAAACTTTGACTATTTTGCAAATGTAAGATGAATTTGTAATTTAGAGAGTGAAGACCATTCAACCAACTTTTCAATTCGAAATTTTGTATTTAGTGAGAACTAAAGAACAGTTCTATTTGCCAATTTTAATGTAAAATCTAAGTGTGCTTTATTTAAAAGCTTTCAAGTATTATTTTTGTAAACGACTAGTTATCAAATGTAAAGTGTGCAGTTAACATGTCTTATTAAAACCAAGAGTTGTTTTACACAGTTTGATTGTAGTCGATTTAATTGCAGGAGTTAAAATTTTTAGAAACCATTTTTATTCAAACTCTTAGGTATACAATTAAACACCCACCGTGATGGCAGCGAGAACGATGATTAGATAGTACTAAAATCTTAGATAGGACTTAGACGTTCTACTCCTAACCGTGCAGTAGATACTGCAGTGCTAATTTTACCACAAAAGTAAAAACAGTCACCCTAAGTACTTCAAACGAATTCGCAACTACACCAAATGTTGGTGCTATCTGACAAGCACCTATAAGGAGACAGGTGAAATAAATAAACGTAAATCGCTGTAAATAATATTAAGGAAAATTGGAAATTGGCCATCAGCGAAAATAATACACTAGAAAATAACGTAGTTCAGTAAGCCACCTTCATGCACTTACGTTTCGTCGGAGTGGCATGACCCGGATTCGAACTGGCTACCCAGTTCGCCCCCAGATCACTTGCATAGCG
>JAHWFP010234991.1:329262-395574 GCA_023313725.1 Lithobius niger
CGCTATGCAAGTGATCTGGGGGCAAACTGGGTAGCCAGTTCGAATCCGGGTCATGCCACTCCGACGAAACGCAAGTGCATAATGGTGGCTTACTGAACTACGTTATTTTCTAGTGTATTATTTTCGCTGATGGTTAATTTCCAATTTTCCTTAAGGAGACAGGTAGCGCTGCTACACGATAGATATTCATTTACGTGCACAGAAAAAAATCAGCTAAATGGCTTTAATAGTTTCGGAGAAGCATTTTTTTTTTAATTACAGGTGGTAACAAACTAAAATTCAAAATCTCCGTGTTGAAAAAATGTTGGATATGTTTTCCATATTACCCGATTATTCTTTAAGTCAATTGAACCGTTACATCTTATTTATTCCCTTCCTTTATTCCTCCCACATTAAGGCTTCCTCTTGATGTCCATGATGTGTGAGATCGATTCCCAGTTACATAAGGCAATAGTTTGTAACAAATTTTACTTTCTTCTTTCATTGTTACCGTAGATGTAGCTTACGAATAATTCCTTAAGTCCTTGGCCGAGGCATACAATACCGAACCACTTATTGTTTTAACTCATCTGCCATTATTGTAACGATACCAGTCGTCTCGCACTTCTTTCCACTGTAGCCTTGATACAATGTCTTTGGATCGGCTCACAACCTATTGTAGCGCTTGTATTGTAATCCCGCCTTTGACCATTAACCGCTTCACCATTTTTGTATCTCTCCTACTTTTTTTTCCCTCTGAAGATGACGTACTATCAACACGTTGTTTTACAGCAGCGAAAAACGCCAAAGGCCGTCATTTTGTAGGCCTATATTAACTTGAGAGTTCTGATGCTTCACTAAGCCTTTTACACTTCGACATCAGTACCCAGGTTGAAGGTATTACTGAAACTCTACATTTTACCGTATCCAGCATCACACAGTGCAGCAATGGATCTTACTCTCTGCAGCATCGACGTAAGTTGTGACACATCATCACTAGTTGGTTACCATCCCTCAGATGATATCGGACTTATATAAATACGAACATGGTGATTTGGTTAATGAATCAAGGCGTCTGTCTCCAAAGAGCTAATAAATGTTGAACGTTGGACCACAAAAATTCACGATTTATTTCTTAGCTACTGTTGCTCTCTTACCAAAACCAGATCGATCTTAACACGACCCTCGTAACTGATGCAGGTGTGTGCTTGCCTGAAGGTCGTCCTAGGGTATGGGGTATAACATCTAGAGGCCGTTTGGAACTTACCATGCTCTGTCCCGCATCGCCCCTCAGCCAGCGGTCCGATCCACCTGTGTCTTTCCAACAGAAAACCCGTTAGTTGGGCTAAAAGTCATTGTTTTCACCTGATAAGCGATAGTGTGAAGGTTTATAGGCTCCTTTTCCGTTTTAGTTGTGCATCGTTGCTGCTGTTTTAATATTTAATGTTATGAAATGTCATCTTTCTCGTGATTTTTTACGATGAACTGAACACAAGCACTCACTTGAAATCTGAAGCGAGCGGCGACAGACATGTTGAAATCACGCATCAGCCAATGAGAGCGCGCCAAATCAGTCACATGGCGCCAACTGGCCAATGAGGGAACGCGATCTTTAAATGCATTGGACAGTCAGAAAGTTCAGAAAGTTCAGAAACGACTTATTAGAATACTCCTGATTGGCCAACGCCAAATGGCCATCGAGAAAATAGGTTGAGAGACCTGGATAGAGGAGAATTCCGCTTTCCAACGAATCCAAAATGGCGGCGTCAAATGGTTCTCCCACTAACGCTGATCGAAAATAACCAATTTTCAGCTTTCTAATTTCGAAAAAAATAAGAATGACCACGATATTTTTGCAGTTTTTAGTGAGACTACACTAAAGTTCTTTTTATAAAATTATTGACATGTAACAACGTTTTGTTTTGTTCGCTTTTCTTGTGCCGATTTTTTGGCTGAAAATAGCTTTTTTCTACCCGTAGTTTGTTATAAAAGCTTCGACGTTGTTACTCCATTTGGGCCACATCGTTGACGACGTATATACAGGGTGTTCGGAAATTGGTGTCAAATATTTTGAGGGTCCGCTGTGTGATCAAAGATAAGAAGAAAAAGTCCTATAAACATGGGTCCGGAAATGCACCAGTCTTTAGTTACAGCCCCCCCAGGTTTGGGGTAAACTTAAATACCTCGTAATGATTCACCGTTTCCATTCCAAACTCAGGATATGTGCCATATCATACCTGGTATTTCAGTACTTCATAATACAGTATTGGGTCGCACAACTTATCAGAGGGAGAGGTAATTTTCTTATGGGGGGGGGGATCAAACGTGGGGGAAGAGAGGAGTAACTGCTTTGGTCTTGTACTTTAATGAAACAAATTGTAGAAAAAACACATCGTGTGATTGAAAACAATCGAAAGTAGTACTGTACTTTCTTTCATTACGTGTAAAGACCAAGTAGGTTACATCGTTTTCCAAGTTTGTGCCTCCCCCCCTCCAAAAAAAAAAAATAACTACTGTACGTACATCTATGTGGAGAGCACCAAACATTATCAATCGGGTATCCTCGCCATTAAAAGTGAGGGATTTAATGTGTTTGTTTTCTACTCTTCAAGCAAAGAATGTTCTGGAGAGGAGGTCTTTTGCGGATGCGTATTGCAGTTGATTGCAGCAGAGCCGCAAATGCAATGATACTCAGTAAAACTTTGAGTAGCCATCTTCTGTATACTTAACGATGTTTCATTTCTCGATTGTTTTCAATCACACAGTAATGTGATACGATGTGTTTTTTCTGGTATGTACAATTTGTTTCATTAAAGTACAAGACCAAAGCAGTTACTCCTCTCTTCCCCACGTTTGATCCCCCCCCCCCATAAGAAAATTACCTCTCCCTCTGATAAGTTGTGCAACCCAATACTGTATTATGAAGTACTGAAATACCAGGTATGATATGGCACATATCCTGAGTTTGGAATGGAAACGGTGAATCATTACGAGGTTTTTAAGAACTGTTTACCCCAAACCTGGGGGGGGGGGACTGTTACTAAAGACTGGTGCATTTCCGGACCCATGTTTATAGGACTTTTTCTTCTTATCTTTGATCACACAGCGGACCTTCAAAATATTTGACACCAATTTCCGAACACCCTGTATACATTCATACTTCTTAAAGGGACGGTTAAAAAAAACGATTAGTATTAAATGTAAATCACTAAATGTTTATAAACATTTTTCGACGATTAAACGTTTAATCGTTACAACCCTAGTAGCGACACTGGTAAAAAAAAGCTCTAAAACAGTATTACCTTCAACTACATCACGAACTATGTGGAACTAAGTTCTGCACAAGATCCCATCATGCAAGCAGAGTCTACCAGGGGTAAAGATGCTTCTGTCCACAGCTGAAACGCTTTCAGGTACATTACCTAGCCTAGCAATATGGTGTGATGACCTCTTGTCACCAACCTGCGCCGCCCGGATTTGTTCCAAGCTTGGAAATCCAGTGGGATTCTCGGTTACTTTTACACATTCCACCTTACAATCCACCATCAGTATGGGTTTTTTTGTTTCATCCTGGGGATTGCATCTGCCACCTGGTTTTGAGACCCCCTTCTTGTAGGTCTAGGGGTGTGCGATATTAATATTTTGGGTTCGATTCGATTTCGATTAATTTGGGAGAAGAAAACCTTGATTTCGATTATTAGTTGATTTCGAAATTCAATTTTTTTGTATTTCGATTTTGATCTATTTTCAACTTGTATCTCTATGTGCTAGCCTTTGAAAAAGTTATCAAGTTTCAGTAATTACATTCCGGGTAAACTAATATTATTTCACTACGTGCAAACTTGAATTGTGTGTTCGTTTATTAGGCTAAACTACAGTAAGCGTTATTGTCTCTTCCAAATTCGTTAGTTAGCCAAGTAAAATGAGCCTGTCGGCATTCAGAAGGCTAAACTACATTTCTGGATTGAATCAAAGTTAGCAAATAAACCACCACCCCCCCCAAAAAAAAAGTTGCACTTTCTTGTTTACTATCCCATGGTACCAACGAGTGTACTTTTTGTTTATTACAGTCAACAATTTTTATTATAAAATATACATACAATTAAGTTTATAATGTCATTATTGTCTATCACTTTTTTGAGCAGCAACTTACTGAAGTTTTATTTCGTCCAATTAACTCCATACGTTGCGCAATTTTGGAAAATTATTGGGGTCTACGGCAACACTATTTTAGCAATGGTTAACATGGTACCATACATAGTTGCTACATAAGATGCAGCAAAAGCATTACAACACAGTGAAATGGTCTTCTGCATTTGTTTCTTGTAAGGGAGGAGTTAAAACTTAACATTCATCCATCTGACAGATCATCTCAAACAGTGTTGCTGTCAGTTAGGCTTAACAAACAAAATTACAAATTCGCTTTTAAAAAGTGGAATTTCATTAGAATAAACAGCTAGGGACCACAACAATTAGTTCTTTAGAAAAGGAGTTCCTTCAAAACAAGCTACTGTAGTAAAAATTATTCTATTCAGAAGTAAGCCTAGATCCCACTACCTAATTTTTGCAGTTTCCATTTATTTTCTAGGTTAGGTTTTTAGTTTCTTACCATACTTCTGTAAATAAATGGAACTATCGTTTTTATTTTTTTTAAATCAACATTAATGGGTGAAAAATGTGAATAATGTGCCTAGCTTTTAGGAAGTGAAAATATTCTTAATTTACGCTACCTTACCTTTTGTTTTGTTTCCTTTAATTTTTTTACAGTTAATACCATACTAATGTCAATACATGCAAGAAAATGCCACCTTTAATTAAAAATTCAAGAGATCAAGGTAGAGATGAAAGCATGTAAACAATGGAATTTGGGGGCCACAAAAAAGTTTTCCAGCATTAAATCATTAGAGTTAACATCTGTTATTTACAATTTAGGTATGTTTTAGGGTTCCAACCACCAATAAAGGTTCGTTGTAAAAGTTTTTCTGTTCATTCTAAACACATTATTTTGAGCTACGGCCGCTGACATGCTCAAGTTGTACTTTATAATTTGTTCAAAACCGCCACTGTAGTTTTGTTTTACGATTTTGACTAAAGTTAATGTTTTATTTGATGCTAATTTTTATTTTACATTTATTTTAAGTGTGTTTATTGAAAAAAAATCACATAATCGAAAATAATTCGAAAATCGAATTTTTAGATTTTGATTTGGATGGATTCGATTCAATTTCGACAACGTAATAAAATCGAAATCGAATCGGAAGTTTCTATTTTCGCACAGTCCTACTTGTAACGGATCTCAAAGTCCATTTCTTGAAGTTCAAGGATCCACCTAGCTAGTCTTCCAGAATGCTGTTTCAAGGACTTCAATAATGATAAAGCAGAGTGGTCAGTTTCAATTTGGAATGGTGCATTGTCAATGTAAGGTCGAAACTTACGTATGGCAAACATTATAGCAGCCATTTCTAGCTCAAAAACGCAATGTTTACGTTCAGCATCTGACAGTTTCCTTCCTGCAAATGCTACAGGTGCAAGCCCACGTCCTTCGACGTGTTGGGAGAGCACGGCCCCAAATTCGGAAATTGACACGTCCGAAGAACTGGTAATCCCAAGACACAGCCCGACAAGCTGTCTTTGAGTTGCTGTACTGCTTCTGAGTTTGTTTTGTTCCACTCCCAGACTGCACCTCCTTTCCATAACTTGTAAAGACATGTTGGCTTGACACGGAAAGCCCTTATGAAGGCCCAATCAAAGCCCATCATCCCGAGAAAACATCTCAAGGACTTTACGTTACTAAGCTCTGGAAATTCCAGGATTACTCTCTGGTAATGATGACAGCTCATGTGGTCTTATGAGGTGCCCTAAGTAGGAAATCTTCTTTGCACAAAAACGTAAATTTGTTGGCCCCCATGAAGGCCGGCTGAAATTTGTTTCTTTTACTAAGGAAAATATACTAAACCTGTCAAATTTTTTTCATTTAGGTTTTATGTGCCTTGAGGATGTTAAGTTTCGGTGATCCAACAGCGCATGCCTGGGCCTCCTCATAAATACAGCTCGCTAGAAAGCATTCGCATCTATTGTTCTCTCTCGATGTGTCAGGAGGTGACTCGAGAGGGGAGGTAGGGTGGGTTGAGGTAATAGTATATTTTCCTTAGCAAAAGAAACAAATTTCAGCTGGCCTTCATGGCGGCTGGCAAATTTACCTATCTTGTTGCTCGGAAAATATACTATACCTGTCAATTTGTGCATTGACTGTTGACCTCGTCCATCTTGGTGGCGGGCACCTTCTGAACGGGTACACTAGGGTTGCAAGCTGGCGTTATCCCTTCTTGGAATCCGGGATTCGTGAACATCCTTGGAGTGTTTAATTGTCTGGATTTTTTTTTTACGAAAGAAAAGAAAAGGAAGAGGGTTGGGGTTGGGTGGAGAAAAGACATTGGTCTAGGTTGCAGGAGAAAGAATTGCTCAGAGGGATTTTGAGAGGGTTCCAAAAATAATGTTTGAATACAAATTGTTGTTACCTCAGTTGTGCTTGTTTTTCATTTTGTTGGCTTTGGCTTGTTTCAGATGATGGCTTCAGTTCACTGGTCAGAGGGAGTGTTTGCTTTGATGATTTGTTGAGATTTAATGTTGATTAAAGTTTTCATCTTTATGTGGAGGAGGTTGATTCAACTTGAAGAGGAAATATGAAAAAAGTTTATGGCTGCCGAGGAGGAAAGCGCTTGAGTTAGGTCCATTGGTTTTGGTGACGACATGCGCAAACTTCCTTTTCAGAACTCGGTCTGAAGGGGAGGTGGGGGGATGGGACCAGGTTGGGCCTTCTGTGTTCGCAATGTTCAAAGGTTTACAGTGAAATTGGAACCGGAGAGGAGAGGTATGTCCAGAAAAGACCAATTTTTTTAAAGAAAATTTGTAGCAGAATGGTCGCTTCCTCGGCAATGTGAAAGCTGTGAATTCTGAACAGGTTTTGAGTGATTATTGTGGGTTGCTTTGGGATTGGAAACCGAAGGTATAGAACTTCGCCTTGAGCCTGCAGCTGGTACAAGGAAGGCTTAAGGTATTGTGGGAAGTGTGCGACTGGAAATTTTGATGAAGAGGTCGAGGAGTTGAGCAGTTGTCGAACTGCCAGATGCCAAAACCGTAGAAAGGTTCCTCTGGCCAATAGGGTGCAGCAGCGTTCCAGGCTGAGGCAAGTTTGGCATCATTGATAATCTCGGCCTGTGCGGCAGCTTGGAGGTTCATGTCATGTGGATCCAAGAAATGATACTCGAGTGGGATTGGTAAAGGCTAAAATTTGCAGGATGGATTATGAGGGGCCCAAGGCTTGGGCCGGTTACGTGGGTCTGCAACTCCTTGTGGGCGTAGGGAAGGATCTTGACGGTGGGAAGCTTCATGGTATTGGTGTGACGGATCCAACATGAATGTAATTTTCTTCGGTCTCCTAACAATTCCTGGCGTTGGGGAGGCGTCTTTTGAGGGCCGATTTCAATTAGTCATTTGCAGTATTGAGTAGTAGAAGGCGGTATTCCTTACAAGCACTGAGGGAAATTGATTGCTTCTTTATGAACTTGGCTTCAATTTTAGCCAAGTTTTTCATTAACCTTTGGTGTTTCGTTGGGGATTAAGTCTTTTAAGAATTGTCGATGATGTCACTGCAGGTGTGATTGTGTTTCGATCACAATTCATTATCTTGTCTTCATCGAGGCCACAAGTTGATCGGCGTCATCATGAGGTATGTCTTCCTCCGGAGGAACAACTCAGGGTGTAGCTTGGGGTGAAAGCGGTGCATCGGCAATTGGAGGGGTTTCGGGGGCATTGACTACCAAAAGGTCGAGTGCTGGAGGAATCAAGACAAATGGATTTGGCCAAATGGCAGCGGTAGCCTTTTCAATTTCCGGTTCGACAGAGTTT
Organism: Lithobius niger; assembly: GCA_023313725.1. Taxonomy (NCBI): domain Eukaryota; kingdom Metazoa; phylum Arthropoda; class Chilopoda; order Lithobiomorpha; family Lithobiidae; genus Lithobius; species Lithobius niger. The sequence continues at coordinate 337,150 of JAHWFP010234991.1, forward strand.
GTTCTCACGGAGGCCGAATGGTATTGGGTTCGGGTAGGATAACAGTCTCTTCTGCGTTTGCCTGTGTTAAGGGTGTAAATAACGGTGTTGTATTTGTGGAACCAATACTGCTTCATCAGAAAAGGTGGTATAAAGGAGCCAGGCTCCATATTGATTGGTGAGGAGACCCAAACACCAAAAATCAAAAACCTTGGGGTTTTTATTGAACTCTACATCGTCCCAGGACTTTGCTTTAAAACCGCAGCGGCCGATAAGCCTAATAGACTAAAAACGGACACTGTTTCTTCTCTCACTCTGCAACCAATGGACCAATTCGCCTGCAGTTTTCACTAAACTCAAGTTTATATTTTTCTCTTCAACTCTGTGAAAACAGAACTGCAATAGCTGCAGCCATTATATTTAAAAGATCGAAAACGTCTCCGGTAAAAGTCGCAGTGCCGGACACCATTTTCTGTCGACCATTGGACAACCGCAATCTTGTAAATAAACATTTTTTTTTTATGAGGCATAAAGCCGCCCAGCTTAGTTTGTGCTAGGGGGACGTTCTGCCCCACATATATGTTGATGCCTGTTCCTATTTTGGTGTTTTGATTCATCTTTACTGTGTATTAAATTGCGCAATTAATGCAGGGTATGGCCGACTTTCCACTCCACAGGACAGCTTCTAAAGTAGCTTCTCTTTTAAATTAAAATGCATTCTAGCATTAGCTGGTTGTATATAAACCTATATTCATGAATATTCAAGTATATTTACTCCAACCTTTTTATTAAAATTTAGCTACCTTAGCTGGCCTGACTTAAGAACAAAAAAAATCGATGTTCCTAATTTTTATTTTTTTGTTACGAATTTTAACCTCTACTCCGACCATCCAGTGACTTTCTACAATTAAAATGGCTTTCCTCCTTCAATAGTAGTGATGCATAACATCGCTGTTTATCAGAGCTTTAATTCAAGACAATCCTTCTATTAATCAGTTGAAAAGTAAAATAGTTATGGTTAAAACTATTTTACAATCTTGAAATCTGTATCCATTAATTCCATCAAAACCTTCCAGAACTGACTCGCACTAAATGGCTCCAACGGTCCCGGATTCAGCATTCAGGACTCAGCCCCTCTAACCAATCAGATACCCCCCCCCCCCAGAGCTTAATGAGAACCGAACCAAAGCTCCCCATACTAACTTAAACAAGTGCTGCCTGAACCCCCAACAAACATAGATTTCCCTCCTCGAAGGCAACCTGCTTCTCTTGCCACCAAAACGTGCAGTCATCGCAGACGTCCGCTCTTTCGCAGCCCATAAATATTCGGTTCCACGAGACGACCCTTAGCATAGCTCACGACAAAGCCAACAGTCGCTATTGTCGGTTGGGGAGATGGAGAGGTCTCTTTGCCGCATGTTGCCAGGCCGGGCAAAGGTATAGTAGTTTTTCTTCAAAATAGGCTAGTTTAAACTTAAACGTATTTTTTTTAGGGTCTCAATTCTAAATTAAATAGGAACTTTTAACTTTAAATTTGACAGTTGTCTTTTGAATTTATGGGGACATAGGTTTTCGGCCCTTTGGAATCTAGTCTCCCCATAAACTTAAGGGTTTAAGGTCCCCTTCCTAAAAACCAGCTTTACGTTTATTTAAATGGATTTTTAATTTCCTTACTTCACTGAAGTTTTATTGCAGTCGTTACTGAAGCTTGTCCTTTAATGGTGGAACCTTAACGTTACTTGAAACTTGGAAAGTGATTTGATTTGACTATTTTATTATCAGTGGACGCTGTAATGATTTAGAGTTCTGGATTGAACAAACCCTAATTTCTATTCGAAATTATGTTACTGTAAACAACAAGTGTTTGCTTTGAAAGAATACCGAATTCATGTAATTCCTTGGTATTTTTATTGTAAAAATACGAACTTTAAAAGTGTAAACTTGCTTTTAATTTGAAACTAATGTAACTGTTAATTTTTTGCATAATGTTATAAAAAGAACATTTTGCAGGTCCCCATCCAGGCCGGCTAAAAATGGTTTCTTTTGCTGAAAAGTACAATACCTGTCAATTTTAGCACTGTTGCCTCAACAATGCTGCCATTCCCTTGAGACTTCAGTGAACGACGGCTGCCTCAGACACCCGATAACACATGCGCAATCCGCCCTATAAGAATGGAAACACCAGTGGGTTTGCCATCTCATTGTCTCAAGTTGTGTCAAAAGGTGACACCTGAGGGGAGGCAGGGTGGGCCTGAAGGTATTGTACTTTTCAGCAAAAGAAACCATTTTTAGCCGGCCTGGCTGGGGGCCGGCAAAATGTTCTTTCTTTATGCTGCAAAGTACAATACCTGTCAATTTTAGCATTGACAGGCTGACCTCGTCAAATTAGGTGGCTGGCACCTTTTGGCTGAGTACCCTGGGGTGCTGAGGCTGGCGTTGTGGGTTTGCCTTGGTTAGGTTTGGTGGATTAGGGGCCTCGAGCCTAACCTGGCAAACCTCCTCTTCCTAGGTAACAAGGGTGATTTGGTTAGTGTATATTTTTCTTTCTTTTTTTTTCTTTTGGAAGAGGGTTGGAGGAAGGTTCCTCCCCCTTATCATTATTATTATTTTTAAAACATAAGGGGTTCAGGATATCAAGGAAAGCTGTGGGGTTTTACCTTACTTTTTCCGGAAGTGTGGATCTTGTCACGTTGTGTTTGGAAGCGTGGAATAGGTCCGTGGTGAGTCCTAGGTTCAGGAGAGTCTGTTCATGAGTAGGGATGTGCATCAAGTGAACGGAATGGAAGGATAGGTCCCAGAGTTGCTGGTGAAGGTAGGTAAACGGTGTCCCACGGGTTCAGGAAGGTGATTGAGTTCCGAGCTTCGTGAGGTGGGAGAACAGGGTGAATTGAAGAGCTAATAGGGGTATGTAATTTTAGAACTAAAAGTTGATTGTATCGAGGTTGTTTTCCAGGATAGAAATTTTGAAGGGCGGCCTGGGGGGGGGGGGGGGGGCGAAAGGGGAGATTTGAATGAGGCAATTAGGGCCCCAAGGCCAAGATGAGAGTCCGGGATTAGGAGGAGGCGTTGCGAACTCCAAAATGATACTCTTTAGCCTTGTGGCGGCAGAGGTCACATGGAAGATCAGTGGACTTGTGGCTTGAAAGTTGTGACATGAGAGGGTGCATGGGAATGAAAGAATCAGAGTTATCGAATTGCCACAAGGAGAAGGAATGAACTTGGAGATCCGTGGTGTTCGAGGTAAGTGTTTCCCACGTCTCGGTGATGTTTACGTGGAGAGAGAGGTCTGTTGAGTCGAAACCGGAGTTCGTAGAAGATGAGGGGTTGTTGAGTGGGCCATAGACGGGGGTGGCAATTACCGGTCTAGATGGGAAGGACGGCGTAGGGATCCTTGGGTCCGAGGAGCGAATGTCAAGTATAGGGTGTCTAAGGCGATTAGGTCGTTTGTACGTTGGGGGGAAAGATTTCGAAGGAGTAAGTTTGGTGAGGACCCATGGTGCCAGGATGTGGGGCTCGCAGCGACCCAGGTTGGGCAGTGGGGAAATTGGGCGTGAAGCTAGATGAGAGTCCAGGAGTTGATGGGCCGAAAGGTTTTCGGTTTGAAGAGTTTTGACTTGTTCTTGTAGTGAAGAGATTTGGGAAGTCATGAAATCAACATGGTCCTGTGTGGCATCAAGGAAGGGTTTCACTCTTTCGTAGTTTGACACAAATTGGCGTTTGGCTCGCTCATTGAGACGCAATTTATGTTTCAAGGATGTGAACAGTTCTACATGGTTGATCTTGGTTGGGACTTCTGGAGACCTTCCGGAAGGTGGGTTTTGAGAAGATGCGGAGACAGTGGTTGTGGAAGTGGGTGGAATGAGATCAGCGAGGTTAGTAACTTCGGAATTTTTCGTTGGGGAGCAGGGTGTGATAGGGACGTCATCAGCCATTCAATCTTGAAACTTCTGAGGGGGGGGGCAGTGTTTTCCCCTAGAGGTGAAGAGGGGCTATCGAAGCCTGGAGACAAGGTGATCACAGGTGTGGCTTGTTTCACCGGAGAATTTTCCTGCGGAGAGGAATTTCCATCAGATGCTTCAGGGGAGGGTACAGCCGAAGAATGGTCAACAGGCTCTCCAAGCCAGGAGACATGGGATACCGGAGAACTGAAGGATGAAGTTGGAGACGACTTCCCAGGTGTTTTCGGTATGGTTTGTCGTGCATTTTTCCTCAGGATTGACGTTAGTAGTAGTACGTGCTGTTAGCGACAAAAAGTGCCAAAACATTTCAGTTCCAGCAACAAGCTGTATATTGCACGTGGAAGCTGTACATACATAGTAGTTTCCAAATCCATCGGGAGACACTCCCGGAAGTGACGACGTAATACGTGATGACGTCATCAAAATGGCCACCACGCGATGTACTAAATCTCTACTATCTCCGGAACTATTCGATCAATCCAAACGTGCGACCTATTGTTGGAAAGATAATTTAATTTGCTAAAAGAAATTCCTCAACAATATACGCTATAAATCTATTAGTTTTGGTTTAATCTGAAGAAAAACATAAAATGACTGCTGTGCGATATACTAATTCTCAATTATCTGCGGAACTAATCGATCAATCCTTTCGTGCGAACTATCGTTGGAAAGGTAATTTAATTTGCTAAAAGAAATACCTGAACAATGTATGCCGTAAATCTATTAGTTTCTGCGTAATTTGAAGGAAAACATATTATGACGTTTTCAAAATTGCCTCCATGCGGTACACTAAATCTATAGTGTATCTCTGGAACTAATAAATCAATCTTATGATGTAACCTATCGTTGGAACGATAATTTAATTGATTAAAAGAATTGCCAGAGCATTGTTTGCCGTATATATATTAGCTTTTGTTTAATATATAGAAAAACGTATTATAACATCATAAAAATGACCGCCATGCGATATACTAATCTGTAGTATCTCCGGAACGAATATATCACTCTTATTCTGCGATGTATTGTTGGAAATATAATTTAATTTGCCAAAAGAATTGAAGGACAATGTATGCCGTAAGTCTCTTTTGTTTGATTTGAAGAAAAACAAAATCTACACGTAATTATTGCCACTTTCAGTTCTGCATTTTGTTATCTATAATGTATTCACTTGTGCTGCACGCAATTGATAATATAGATCATAACACAGCTTTCAGTACATTGGCGAACTCATTCCATGGAACAGGCATGTCTCATCTTTTACCCACCAGAAGTTAAGTCTGTGATAACCAGTCTCAACTTAGGACAATCAAAGAATAAATATGAATAGGCTTGCCCGAGTCCTAAACAAGTCTTCCTCATACGACTAATGTTCATGTGGTGCACCGTTACCAATGGTCGAAGAAAAAACCATTGATACACCCGTGGAAATGATGGACTGGTCAGAATCCACCAGAGGCAAGGCTGACCACGAAGGTAAAGTGTTATCCTGGGTAGCCTTCCATTCCCGTCAAAACATCAATGAAGGTTTGAAATGTAAACGCAGATCAATTCTGCTCCCAATATATGATGTGAATTCCTCATCCATGGTTTGCCATGCCATGAACATTATAATAAGTATTCTTAAGAAGATTAATCCATCACAGACACCAGTTTAAGGCCGATCAACCATCACAAAACTGCAGATAGAAATGGCTGTAATTTCAATGATTAGTTGTGAGTTAGCAGGTAGTGGCTTGAATGAAAACTTTGTTCAAGCATAGGAGTTGAGTTGTGTTAGGCAAACACAACTCAACTCCTATGGTTAAAGCATTTGTTGCAACACCAGGAAAGGCAGACAGCATTTTGAAGTCATCGACGGATCGCACGTAAAACAAAATAGGTACGCACACAAAGTTAGCATCGCAGGCCATCATAATCTGCAGAATGAGGTTAACAGAATCAGGGTGATAACTTGAGAGAAAATCGGCTGAATTGATTTTCTGGGATGGATGACAACTGCTGGGGTAACGTAGCCTCTATAGACTAGCAAGTGTACTAAGAAAGTTAAGAGCTGTCATATTAAAGAATTACTTTCCTGTACGCAACCGTGTGCCTGTGAAGGCGACTGCTCAAGTAAAAAAGGGTAAAGGGTAAAGGGTTTAACGAGCGTTAACCACTCCTGGTCATCTGCCCGAAGCCCTAAGGCCCTACTGCTCAAGTGACACACTGTGAACAATACGACACACCTTTTATAATTTACCGTTTTCAAAAGAACCACATATAAAGCGGCAATAATTACATGCACGTTATCTTTTCCTTCACGTTAAACAAAAACTAAATTATTTACGGGATACATTGTTCAGGCATTTCCTTTAGAAGATTAAGTTATCTTTCCAACGATAGGTCGCAAGAAAAGATTGCTCAATTAGTTCCGGAGATACACGAGATTTAGTATATTGCATGGTCGCCATTTTGAGGTCGTCATAATGTGCTTTCCTTCAAATTACGTAGAACCTAATAGATTTAGAGCGTACATTGTTCCGGCATTTCTTTTAGCCAATTAAATTACCTTTCCAACGATAGTCCGCACGAAAAGATTGATCGATTAGTTCCGGAGATAATTGGAAATTAGTATATCGCACAGCAGTCATATAATGTTTTTCTTTAGATTAAACTAAAACTAACAGATTTATGGCATATATTGTACGGCATTTTTTTTTAGGAAATTAAATTATCTTTCCAACAATAGATCGCATGATATGATTGATCAATTAGTTCTGGAGATAATAGAGATTTAGTACATCGTGTGGTGCCCATTTTGATGACGTCATCACGCCTATACGTGTCACTTCCGGAAGTGTCTCCCGGCGGATTTGTAAACTGCAACATGTGAGCAGCTTCCATGTCCAATATGCAGCTTGTTGCCAGAACTGAAATATTTTTGCACTAACAGCATGGACTATCGGGGGGATGAATCCGGATGAGAGGTAGGAGACGATGCGGTAATTTTAGTGGCTTGTTCTTCCTTGATCTTCTTTAAGAGGTGCGACCTTTGGTTTCGTTGTTTTGTTCGTAGGGCAGAGGCTTGATGTGTTGCGGCGATGATACGCCATTCTGCTAGTAGAATTGTCACGCAAATTGGACAAGGCACGTTGTAGAAATCACATTTTTGGTGAAACTGGCACACCGTTCTATGGGGATCCCGGCGTGCAGGGTTGCGTAGGCCAGGGCACGAGCATGAGCCAGGATCTTCAATGATCGGAAGTGTCCCTAGGAACGGGTCCTTCCCGGAAAATCTTTGTGCTTGTTTGATTTTCACCATGGTGGGTGCGAGACGGGTCCTAGAGAACGCTAAGCAGATAGCAAACGGAGATACGATCTTGAAGGCGGGAAAACCAAGGAAGCGGAACAGGAAGCGACAGCGAGGTGAAGGGAGCCTCGGTTTGAGGCTATAGACTTCCGGTCGCGAGTGGGAGTTGAGTAGAGTCAGCAGCAGGGAGCCGAGACAACGGGCTGTCGGAGGGACGGTATGGAGACACGCCGGCCCAGGCGCACGTGATAGGCGACGGACTTCGGAACGAAGGACAGAGGCAGTTGGTGTAAGGGTCGGTCGGGAGTGGGATTCAACCGGTCCAGAACGTTAAACGAAGGCGTGAGGCACTATGGTAGACTGTGGCATGTCAAGGAAGGATGACAGACGGCAGGTCTTGAGGGGAGGCGACAGTGGCCAGCGTGAGCGAGCCGCGGCATGGCGTGCGACAGACATTAGCAGAGTGGAGATAGACCGGAACGACAAGGTGGATTGGCCATATGAACGTATCTGGAAGAGCGACGGCCGGTTGGGACGGTCAGCGGTGGGTCGTAGAACCAGGGGGTGTCCGGACGAAAGGGCAGAAGGGTCGTTGTTCGTTGAGAAGAGCGACAGGGGCAAGGATCGACATGGTCAGGTGATGCCGAGAAAGACACCCATATTACCCAGTAACGGGCATCCTGGAATGAAGGGGTGAAAAGCTTGAGCTTGGGTCAACTGAAGATCAGATGGTCGAAGAGTGGGACGATTCCGGAAGCTACTGGGGGCCCAGACGATCTTAACGGGCCGCGCACAAAGCGTCTATGGGTGTAAGGGCTACGACGGCTTCGTTTTGGTGTCGGGACAGTAGTGGGGCTAAGCACAGCCGGGATAAACTGACAATTTTGGGTGGGGTGGATCCGGCAGCAACGAGAAGGAGCCTACAGCAACAGCAGCGTAGGTGGAACCTGTGGAACGAAGGGGACTGGAAGTAAGGTTCAGAAGCTGGAGCGGTTACTAGGAGCAGGAGGTCATCTAATAACGTACATATGATAGTGGCAAAAAGACAATTCGTCCAAAGGTCGAGGTGAGGGTCCCGGACCAGGATGGCTGTCCCCAATGGATGACAGCGGACGTATCTGGGAAACGGCGGGGAGAATCAGGACGTCAGTATTCCGGACACGAGGCGAAAGGAGTGTTGCCGTATGGGCCGGAAAAGGGACGGCGAGGACCTCGACGGTGCAAAAGTGGGGCAAACCCGGGAGCGACGGGGGGAGGCCACAGCGACTTCCTTCTATGTTGACGACACTGGGAGGCGAAGCGACCGTGTCGTACGGACCCGACCAGGATGGGCGAAGGTCAGATGGTTCGAGTGTGGAACGATCCCGGGTAACGACGGGAGGGAGTCACGGCGACTTCATTCCATGTGGACGATGCTGGAAGGCGAAGCGACCGTGTCGTGCGGGGACCCGACCAGGTTGAGCATGGGTCAGACAGTTCGAGTGTGGGATGGTCCCGGGAAACAACGGGAGGGAGCCACGACGACACTATTCCGTGTGGACGACACCAAAGACGATGCGTCTGTGTCGAACGGACTCGACCAGGTTGGCAAGGGCCTGACGGGAGGGAGCCACGGCGGCTTCATCTCCTGTGGACGGCACCGGACGAAAGGCGGTAGTGTCGCACGGGGTAGGATGAGGACCTGGGCGGTTCTAGTGGAGCGATCCCGGGAAGCGACAGGGTGGAGCCGCGGTGCACGGTGACTTCATTCCATATCGACGACACGTGAAGACGATGCGGCCGTGTCGAACGGACTTGGCCAGGTTGAACAAGGGCCAGACGGTCCAAGTGTGGGGCGATCCCGGGAGACAACGGGAGGGAGCCACGGTGACTTCATTTCCAGTGGATGATACCGGACGATGGCGTAGTGTCGCACGGGGTAGGCCAAGGTGGATGAGGACCTAGGCGGTTTAAGTGTGGAGCGATCCCGGGAGACAACGGGAGGGAGCCACGACGACTTCAATTCCACTGGGCGATACCAGCTGGTTGGAGCAGCGGTGTCGTCCGGGAGAGATTTCCAGTTAAGAAGAAGGATAGGCAGCAGCCGCGACGGCGGCTTGAGACAAAGAGATGGCAAACCCACTGGTGTTTCCATTCTTATAGGGCGGATCACGCATCCGCGATCGGGTGGCTGAGGCAGCCGTCGTTCACTGAAGTCTCAAGGCAATGGCAGAATAGTTGAGGCAACAATGCTAAAATTGACAGGTATTGTACTTTGCAGCATAAAGAAACCAAGAGTTTTTTTTTTATTTTAACCCGAGTTTCCCGATTATGAGCTAGAGTTAAGATAAACTATTTTAGACTCCAGTAGCTAGCAAATAAGCCCCACCATGGTGGCAGTGAATACCAGTATTTAATTTTCTTTAAACCTTATTATCCTAGGCTTCTGACTCTCTATTCCTCAAACAGCTATAGAAAGAGCTATGTTAGTTAAAAAAATCTAATATCGCAACCAAAAGTATTTTAAACCTCCGCAACTGTATACCAGATGTCGGTAGATGCTACAAGCACCTCCCGCCGTAGCATCCGCCGCTACAAACTGATGACAGCGGTGTGATAAACAGGTGCTGTTCCTGCTTAATGACCTCCCGTCCTGTCATGCTACAATGCCAGTTTTGTTGTGAAAATTGAACTTTCAACATCAGACGTCAGCAACAAGTCAAAAAGTTGCAACCAGCACTAATCCACTACAGATGCCCGCATCAAAGTCAAAACGATGAAAAAGATGATTTCCTAATGCCAAAACATAACTTGGAGACGGTCATCAAGAAATGCAGCTTCCCCAACCTGGACAGCCCACATGTTTTACAACTCTAAAACAAGCCCAGGGAGAAACCAGCCAACATAGGATATGGTGCTCCTGTAAACCAGAGGTTTCAACAACCATCCAGTGCTCCGGACGTTTTCCACAACCAAGGACACAGTGCAGTAGGCCGATTTCGAAAAATTGGATGATCTACTTCAAACTCGGGATTACAACTCGTTGGTGGGGAGGAGGAACGACGGATCGCTCAACCGTAAGCAAAAATTGTAAAAAGGTTAGTGTACACATGATGCGCTGTAGTTCCCAAGCTAGTATGTATTTTATCACTTGTGATTATAATTTTACTGTGTTTGAGGTCATGAATCAGGCGTTATTTGTCTCTTACTGGATTTACGGGTTTTTTCTTGAGAATTAATTTAATTTAACCTCAGTTAAAAAGTAGCGTTATTTTACGGCTGTAATTTAACGTAATTTTCATTTATTTTTATTTGAAAACCGACTAGCCTACCTGAAAATGGCTACTCTTGCCGAAGTTATTGATAAACTTACAAAGATTTAAGCAAAGCCTGCCTAAATTTAGGTCTCACTGTAAGTGAGAAAAAGCAAGATACAATTAAAATCCTAGAAGATGCTATAGATAACCAAAAGATTAGGCTACTCTTGTCGATCTTGAGGACGAATTGGCCGTGCCAATCAAAAAACGTGAGTCTGCCCGCTCTCATAAAAAGGCAGTTAGATTTAAGAGCTGAAAAATTGCGTCTCAAAGCTAGAATTACAAGGTGAAAATGCTCGTAGGGATCAAGACGCCGCCGAAGCCGACAGGGCTCGAGCTCACAATCTCGCACTTAGAGACCAAGCCGCCAAGATTAGCGATCAAGCTAGGTAGCACGATCTTGCTTTAAAAACACAAGAAAATTTATTAAGAGACAAAGACCTGGAAATAGCTAGGCTAACAGGTACGGTTGCTCAGTCAAACGTAACGCCCGTTGTAACAGCCCCAAATCCAGTTAGAAAACCCGGCAAGGTTGCAGATGTTGTGAGCTTGCTAACAAAGTGGAACCCTAAGAGTGAAATTAATTCATTTTTTTAAATATTCGAGGTAACGGGACGCCGCTGCTACGACAGACGAGGTTCTTGTAGCAACGCCCGACACTGGTGAAACTGGGTACTTCTTTTCGTCTACTTTGTATTTTTGGTACTATTTGGTCAAAATAGCACAATTGCTACATCCCGACGTCGGGAGTGGAGCATTTGGGGTCCTGAATTTAACCCTAACCTAACGATAAAAATATGGGTATCGCTGCCACCAAGGTGGGACAACTAGCTAAGCTAAATTTATCTAACACTTAACTTCTAGTTTCAAAAGAATAACGTTGTGTGGCGTTTAAAACTCCTAAGTCAAACAAGTCAACATCGCACTGTTTACATTTGAAATATTTACAAACTGTAACTTAGTTTTTTTCTGAGAAAAACAACAACGGAGAATTTTACATTAAATTCTGACACTGGGAATTTTACATTTAAAATTCAAACATACAAGCTTTACACGAACTTGGATTGAGTTCAGTAATAATTTACAACAATTTCGATTAGAAAAAGGTGACTTTGAGTAGGCTACGGGGATTTCGCAAAAGAGCCCTCTGTTCTATGTCTAGCCTCGGCTGAGTGATAGAAGCAGACCTAAAACCCGACAGCTATGTTTCGAGTGGTGCTTCCACTAAATCAAACCGTCCCCATCCGAGTGCTAGCAAGAAATGGGATGTGCCCTCCATGAAGTACTATGCTTCTGCAAATCTACTAGACCCAATGGCCTTTGTTTACATTAAGTGCCTTAATGAAACGGTGAAAAAAAGCTGGTTTTTAGGAAGGGACCGTGAACCCTTACATTACGGCCGTTAAAATCCTAAATACCGATGGCTTAACGAACCATAATTTGCTTTCAAGTCTAGAGGTTAATTTAAGATTAAACTATAAATTTTGAATTGTAGGTCCAAAAGTTAAACTTCTAATCTAAACTAAGTTACATACGAACCAACTACCTTCACCCGGCATGGTACGTTCGGACTGCGGCATCTCCACTCCCGACCGGCATAGCTACCTCTAGCCTTGAGATTTCTGAGCTGTGCTAAGGATGCAGGTCTGCAGGGTTGGTTTTATACCAGCAGCCTGGCAGCTAGGTAGCGGGTTAGCGCGGTCCTGTAGGAGAGCGACGGAGGGGGTGAGTGGGGTAGAGAGGTGACTCTTGGAGGAGGAGAGACCGACCCAAACCGGCCGAGTTGGCACAACCGGAAGTCGGCCATGACAGTGCAGACGGGCAGGTTGGCTTGGGCGTTCTCCGTGTTATTACTGCTTGGGTATAAACGGAGCTGAGTCAACAAAGGAATTTTAACGGCTTTGGAAACAATTAGAGGCCTGGCATGGAAGTGCAGTCAGTTTAAAACTCATAAACAACGTGAGAATAGGCCTATAAAAAATAAAACTACGATATTATGTATCGCCACTATTGAAGGTAGGGGGGGGGGGAAACGAAGTGATTGCTCAGTTTTAAACTTATGGATCGTTTTTAATAGAAGGAAAGGCTATTATCGTTTTGCTTTGGGTAGGTAGCCACGCTGGAGAGGAGTGGAAGATACCTAAACAAAATAAACATAAAATAAACACTGAGTCCGATAAAGTAAACAAACATGCACGTTGAGCTCCGGTAGGGTTCATGGCAAGAATTTACGTTAATATTTTTGCATTTTAGAGTGCCTAAATAAAAGATTAAATATACCAGCTTAGGTTTGGTTGGAATAAAATTAACTTAGGTTAGTTTTTACGAGTTTGCAGAAGCAGACAAGTGAACATTAGCGTCGGACATTTTTCATAGATAATCGAAGTCGTCACTGTAATTATACATAAAAAATATCAGTTCAAATGTGTCTGTACAGGGTTATGAGGTTAAGTACCTTCGCAGAGGAAGCCCCTCCTAGTAAAACACTAAGCTGATGTGTTTGGCTTTTTGCCAAGGAAAAAAGATGTAATTTACAAAATATACAAATTTTTAAATTTCTGCCCTCGGGTTTTTGTTCGGTGGTGTTGAGGTGGCCTCACCATGAGTGTCTGATGCGAGACCACGTTTACATTGAACTCCTTAGTAGACTAAGTTACTTACTACTGTGGTTGGGGTGGGGGAGTGTTTTAATGGATGTTGGGCATTTTATTACAAGTAGATTAGAATTGATTGTTTATTAATAAAGCACTCCTTCCAGCCCAGCCATACCATAAATCGTGGATTAAACGCCCATGGGCTTATGCAGTTAATTTGGCAAAAATAGGGGGGTGGGCTTTAAATCTAGCATTATCAATTTTCTAACTTTTCTGGACATCTATTACAGAAAATTCGAAGCTTTTGAACGAAGTCTGAAAGACCCATTTTTACATCCTTTTAATTGCTGTGAAGAAGGGAGGAGGCTTAGGTGAGAGATGCCTTGTGCAGATGCTAGGGGCTAAAGGAAAAGTCCACTATTGCTGCAGGGAGGGAGAAGGGGCCAGTAAACTTGGCAAGCAGTACTATCTTTATTCATATCATATAACTTTTAGGTAATTTTTCGTAGAAAAACGACAATTTGAGTGGTGGGCTTTAACTCCACTATTTCATGATTTTAACTTTACAGCATTTTTGGGGGTGGGCTTTAGCTTCAACTGGGCTTTTAATACACGATTTACGGTAGTATCTTTCTTTGTTGTTGTTTTGGGGGTTCCCTGACCGTTTGCAACGACGGGCCAGACCCGTCTTTCATCGAAGGAGTGAACCTTTGGTTCCTGTCCAGCGAAACACCACCTCCTATTGGCAATGCCCAGAAGTTACAGCGGGAGTGGGAAAAGCCATGCATTGATAGAATGGTCCAGGGTCTTCACGAGCGGGCTACTAGGCTTACCAACAAGGCCCGTCTCTTGGGGGTTTCCACGAAGGAATCCGGGTGCTGGATTAATGCTCTCCCATCGCCACTGATTGGCACCCACTTGAATGATGGAGCTTTCAGCATTGCCATTGCGTTACGCCTTGGGTGCTTGATTTGCGAGCCCCATGTTTGCCCCTGTGGTGCCCATGTCGACTCATCTGGGACTCATGGCCTTAGCTGCAAGAAGAGTGCTGGTCGATGGTCCCGTCACTCGGCGGTTAACGATCTCATCAAACATGCCCTGGTGTCTTCCAGAATACCTGCGCAGCTTGAACCCATTGGCGTTGACCGTGAGAATGGAGAACGTCCCGACGGCATTTCTTTAATCGCACGGAAGGGGGGGGGGGGCATCAGCAGGTCTGGGATTTTACGTGCAGAGACTTGCTTGGCTCCTTCCTATTTGAACACTAGTGCCTTGCAGCCTGGGAATGCCGCTTCTGCCGCGGAACAAAGGAAAAAGGTAAAATACGCATATCTGGGTAACCAGTACATCTTCTGCCCCATCGTCATTCAATCTTTGGGCTCTATAGGTCCCGACGGCCTTCCTTTGCTGCATGCCATTGGCCGCAGGATTGCTTCCTCTAGTGGGGAGAAACGGGCCACTGCCTTCTTACTGCAACGGATCAGCATTGCTGTTCAGCGGGGGAATGCCGCCTCTATTCTGAATACCACTCCCGCCACCTCGTCTTTGGACGAATACTTCTGTAATCTCTTAATTTTTTTTTGTTTTCTCTTTTTCGTGGACATTTTGTTGTTTTGTGTGTTTTTGTTTCCTTTTTGCTCTGTATTGCGCTTTTTTTGCCTCGTGTCACTATGTGGTGATTTATTGATATTGCTTTCGCACCATAATTATATCGTTTTGTAGCACGTAATAAATAAATCAGGGTAGCTTGTTTGTAAACGGAGTTTAATTGCAAGGAGAGAGGTGTGTTCTTCCTGTTCCCACCCCCGTCTTTTGGAGGCGCGGGGGTGGCACATGTCGTATTAGATTCCCTTGCTTGCTTGTGTAACTCGATCGAGGTGCACATGTGTGTAGCTGACGGTTGGTCATTTTAAATCCATTCGTCCGTTGAACGTTTCTTCCGGTGCGCAGCTGCCTGCTTGCATATCCTGCGTGGTAGTCCTCCCTAGGGATCGACCGATACAAAAAAATACCGATCCGATCCGATACCGATTTTCCCCTCACACGCCGATCCGATTCAGATCCGATACACCGATACAGATATACCGATACCGATTTTCCAAAAAAAAATTATAATGGGTCAGAAAGTCAAATGCATACTTCATCATTATGAAACTGGTGTTCAAGAAAATTAAATTTCTAATTTTTTTTCTTGGTGGTGGCAGATCCGCAAGTGTACCTTCGACTGTAAAAATAACCCAGCGTACACTGCAGATAGGCCTAATCCCAAGAACCCCTGCCCTGAATCTGGCAATGCACACACTTTGAATTCACTAAGCTGCTGTGCAGATGATGTCGTGGGATACATGCAATGCTATGCAGGAAAGTTTTCTTACAAGCTAGGTGGAGTAGCCAGCGCGCATGGAAGTTGGTCGTATCGGCTAAAATATCGGTAAATAAACACCGATACAGATCCGATACAGATACACTAAAAATACCGATAATATCTGTAAATACCGATATTAATATCGGTCTATCCCTAGTCCTCCCTTATAAAAGCGACAGTGCTCACGCTATCGGCATTCATTTTACTCTCAATATGTCAGGCGGTGACTTAAGAGGGGAGGCAGGGCGGGAGTAGGTTAAGTATGTTTTAGGCACAAAGAAACCATTTTTAGCCGGCCGGACTGGGGGCCGGCAAAATGTTCTTTCTTTGTTGCCAAAACATCTTAACCTGATAATTTAGCATTATCAGGTTGACCTCGTCAAGTTTGGTGGCGGGCACCGTCCTGACGAGCGCCCCGGGATGCAAGCAGGCGTTCCCCCCAAAAAAGGTTTTTTTTATCTGAAAGAGAAAAATTTTCGCACTTTATTCAGAACAGGTGATAGCAGGGACTTGGGTCTCTTTCGTAGGATTTGGGGGCCCTGAAAAGGACCGTTGTTTGGGTCTTGCTTCCTTCTGGGTGGCTTGCTTCCTTCATGGATGGCTGTGTTCTGAGTGCGTAATGGGGGGGTTGACCACAGTTCTGGCTGCGACGATCGGTCCCAGCCGGTGTAGTCCAGATTCTTCTCTTGACATGTCCCTCAGGTAGTGGGAGGTGAAGGTTGTTTGATGGCGTTGTGGTGGGCCCATGATGTGGAGACAGCTCTCACTTCGTGCGCCGTCACTCTCATGCTCTCATTCGGAGTTTTTTCATAGGCTGCTTCGATTGTTTTCTTAATCCATCTTGAAACCATGGCAGCTGATGTTTCACCAGATTGGGGGTCGACTGGGAGAAAGAGTTGGTTTCTTCCTTGGCGGATGTCTTCATGACGTGTCCGGGCTAAGTAGAAGCGGGCAGAGAAGGCATTCCGGTTCGTTTCCAACTAGGGTGGATAGAGCTGGAAAGGTGATTGGTTTCGGTGGTTCCGAAGGTTTCTGTGTTTTAGCTCTGAATGTTGACCTTGGATATAGGGTGACAGAAGAGAAGTTGCGGCCGAAGATGCAGTATGCAGGATCTGCTGAGAGGGCTTGGATTTCTGAACAACGAAGGCTGGCAGCTAGTGTGACGAGAAAGACTGTCTTCCGGGTCATGAGATGAAGGGAGGTGTCCTGTAAAGGTTCATATGGTTCGCCCATTAGTAACTGGAGAACGAGTGAAAGGTCCCAGTCTATTATTGATCTTCTGGTGGTGGGTCTTTCGTTTTCGTATGAACGAAGAAGGGCTGAAATTCTGTAGTCGTCAAGTAAGTTCGTGTTGTTGGCGGCTTTGAAGACAGCGTTTAAGGCAGAACGGGAGACTAGGATTGTAGAGCCTTTGAGTTTGTCCATGTTAAACAGGTCTCCGAAGAAGTTTAGGAGGGTGGGATGAGGTGGGTTGACAGGATTAACTTGTTTTGTGATACACCAACGAATCCATTTAGACCAGTGGCTGTCATACATCCGGTTAGTGGAGTCTCTTGTTGCCTTTGAGGCGATGCGTTTTGATGAATTCCAGCCTTTTTAAGGAGTTTGATGATAGTAGCCACCCGTGTAGGTTGAGGGTGGACACGTTCGGGTGTAGCTTTGTTCCTTTCTGTTGGGATAGAAGATCTGGTTGAGGAGGTAGACTTCTTGGAATGTCGACTAGAAGTTCTAGAAGGAGTGGGAACCATGCTGCCGATGGCCAGAGGGGAGCTATTAGAATGAGCAGGCTGCGACTTTCCTCTATTTTCCGAAGTACTTGCGGAAGTAGTTTGAAGGGTGGGAATAGGTAGGCGAACAGGTTGTGCCATGGGAACGTGAGGGCGTCTACTGCTACTGCCGAGTCGTCCGGGATCGGACTGATGTAGTGGGGAAGTCTAGCATTGTGCCTCGTGGCGAACAGGTCTATCATAGTCGTCCCCCAAATGGTGAAGAGAGATTCGCAGATGGATTTCTAGAGGCACCATTCGCCTGTCGGAGGTTTCTGGCGTGATAGGGAGTCGGCAATCACATTCCTGTTGCCTGGGATATGGAGAGGAAGTAGTGTGATGTTGTGCGGAATGCAGAGGTTGAAGATTTCTGAAGTTAGGTGGTGGAGAGATCTGGATTTCGTTCCTCCTTCTTTCTTTATGTAGGCCAGAGCAGTCGTGTTGTCGGACTGGATTTGTATAGTCTTGTTCCTGATTTTGGGAAGGAAATGATGTAGGGCGAGTAAGATTGCTCGGAGCTCGAGGTGGTTGATGTGATCCGTGCAGGATGGCGGCCAAAGGCCGGAGGCTTCTCGTGTTCCCAGGTGACCACCCCAGCCCGTTTTTGAAGCGTCCGTGAAGATGAGAATCTCGGGATGTGGTTCGTGGAGAGGTTGTGTCTTCGTGAGGTTGGTGACATCTGACCCCCAAAGGAGGGAGTCCAGAGGAAAGTCGGGACTGAAGGGGGTTTGCTTGTCCGGGAGGTCCTGGTTGATTGCCCGGTTGTCTATCCGGTGGTGGTGAAGTGGTCTTACCATCCATCGACCGTAGGGGACGAGGTTTGCCATTGCGTCCATCTTTCCGATGAGGGAGTTCAGTTCCCGAGGAGAAAAACTTGTTTTCGACCGAAAGAGACGGGTGTGGAGAAGGAGGTCTTCTATCCGTTCCGGGGAGGGGGCGATTCTTGCCGTGTGGAGATCGAAAGAAGCTCCCAAGAAGGTGAAGATTTGTGCTGGCGTTAGGCGGGATTTCGTGTAGTTTATTCCGAAGCCCAGTCGGTTTAACAGGGAAATGGTCTTGTCCTTGTTTTATTGTAATGTGAGAGGGTCCGGGTTGTTGAGGGCCCAGTCGTCCAGGTAGGCGTTGGCTTGAATTTCGTGTTGGTGTAGGTAGGCCAATACGGGTTTTAGAACTAATGTAAAAATTCTGGTGGCTGCATTCAGGCCGAAGGGAAGACAACGGAATTCGTAGACCTTTTGGTTGTAGATGAACCGAAAGAGGTACGTGATGGCCGGATGGAGTGGGACATGGAGATAGGCGTCTTCTAGGTCGATCGTGACTGTCGTTTGGTTTGAATGAAAGACGGATGGATTCGAGGGTTTCCATTTTGAAATGGCCGTTTGAGATGAATTTGTTGAGAGGTTTCATGTTGAAGATCAAACGGGAGCCTCCTGACTTCTTTGGTCGGGTGAAAATGGAGCTGTAGAATCCCGGGCCTGGGCTTGTGGCATTCCGTTATTGCGTCCTTCCGCAGGAGTTCTGAGACTTCGAACGAGAGTTGTTGTGTTGGTGGTGGGGAGAATTCCCATGGCGGTGATGGAAGGAGCTGCGGCTTTGATAAAAATTCCGGACGAAACCCGTGTTTGATGATAAAAAGGACTTCTGGATTTTTTGTTAGTTGTAGCCAAGCTGGGAAAAACCCGTAATCTGGCCACGACTGGAAGACAGGATGGGTAAGAGGCGTCATTGTTGGTTCTTGCGAAAATTGGCTTTGCCCCCTGGTGACGAGTGGCGGCTACGTCGGTCTGGAGTGGTGGCTCGCTTCTGGTTGCGTTGGCCGGAACGAGAGCGAGGCTGGTCCGTCCGAAAAGGCTGCGGGTTCTTCGGACGAAAGTCGCTGTGGCGCGAGGACTGTGAGGGGGTCGGCGTCCTGTTCCAGTTGTCCAAGGAAGGCCGAGGGTTGGGCTGGTTGTTCTTCAAAGCCGGACGAGAGACAGAGGGGAGCTGCTTGAACGGCCTGGGCTTACGGGCGATGTCGAGGTGAGGGGAGAGAGTTGGGATGAGGCCCCGGAAGAGCATGTCCGACTCGTGGATGGGATGGTTGCGGAGCCGGTGCGTCGTAGAGACGTTTAGGTTGTTGGCGGACGAAAGAGCAATGTCTCGGAGCAGCAGTGTGTTGTTAAAGAGGGCCCTAGTTGCCCAGTTGATGGAATGGTACGTTGCGAAGCTTGCCTTCTGAAAGAGCTGCATTATTAGGGACGAGAGACTGCGTATTTCTTCGGGACTTGCGTCCGAGGATAATTTCTCGCATAGTGCGTTTACCGCCGTGTTGAGAACGTCGGCTTGAGAGGCGGCACGTAGGCTGAGCCGTAGGCACTTGTCATTGTCGTAAAGGACGAAGGTAGGGATGTCAGCCTTCTTCGGGATGGAAAGAGCAGTGCCGAAATCCATCTTCACCTCGCTGCGTAAGAATTCACTTAGTAGCGCCGTCGCCCGACGGACGAAAGAAGCTATTTTCACGGCCTGGACGAGGTGGTGGCAGTTCTTTGTCCAGAATGAGCGGGTCGCCGTTGCCGAGCAGAAAGCCTTCATTGCGGAGGAGGCAGGTTAGCAGTGTGGTGGATTGCCCAAGAAGATTGCAGGGTTTGATGTCTTTGTCCCTAAGGGCAAAGCCGAAGCCAGTTTTCAGCCCACGGTTGATGACGGGAGCGTCGGCCGACTGCGAGGGCTTGAACAGAAAGCAGTCAGGGATGGTTTCTTCGAACGTCTTTAGAAGCGCAGCCAAAGGGAAGACCTGGTCATCGGCGGCCTCGTCCGGGAAGTGAATCCTCTTGCCGGACGAGAGGGATGGCGGGATGCGGAGCTTCGGTGGTTGCCGCGGGGCCGGCAGAAGGAGAAGCTTGCGGACGAGAGGGAGAAGATGACTTGCGTCTCTTCAGGGCGCCAGGGGGCGGCATTGAGCCGCGTTTGCCCGAGTCGTGGCTGGAGGCAGAAGTGATCCAGGCTTGCGTGCGGGCGTGTCGGGCGGAAGACGTGCAGGAGGGAGGCGGCATGGGATTGTCTTGCATCACACGGACCGTTTCCTGGACGATGTGCCGGACTTCGCTGCGGGAGACGCTTCGACCAATCCGGGAGGAGTTGGACGACAGGTCCAAGGGAGAGTTGTGGCCTGGAGAACGGGGAGCTGCCATAGCCTGCTGGAGGGATTTCTTGGCTTCACGGTAGACGTCCTTCGCCCGAAGAAAATCCTCACGTAGAGCCGATAGGTCCATGGGTTCGGCCGGCGGGGTGCGCTGGCCGGGTTGCAAGGGAGAGTCCGAGGCGTTGTTGCTTGCCGGAGGAGCTTCGGTGAAGGAGGCGGCAGGGATCGGGCCAACGGCGGCGAGGTCGAGGGCGGAGATCCAGCGGTTGCCGAGGGAGAAGCCAGTTGCTTGCGGACGAAGGAGAGCATGAGAGGGAGCGGCGAGCGAAGCGGGAGCTTCGGAAGCGGCGGCCATCATCGGGTAGAATCCAATTTTTCGTGCGAAAGCTGGGGAACAGCGGCGCGAGGTGGCGTGGAGACACCTCTGGAGGAAAATGAATGCCGATAGCGTGCGCGCTGTCGCTTTTATACGGGAGGACTACCATGCGCATGCGCGGTAGGGGATATGCAAGCAGGCGGCTGCGCACCGGAAGAAACCTCCAGGGGAACAATCACATTCGAGGAATGTAATGCTAAATTATCAGGTTAAGATGTTTTGGCAACAAAGAAAGGTGGCTTTGCTGCAAGCAACCTGCGACTTTCCAGCGTTAACAGTAAGCCCGGCCTTCTCGACAGCAAAGAGAAAATTCAAGCCATTATCAAGATGCTGTGGCCATGTTTCGGCACCAACAGCAATGTCATCCTGGAAAGGGGTGACATACTCCTCCATGCCACGAGTGACATTATCCATTAGCTTTTGGATGCAAAATGGGGCGTTCTTCATTCCCATATTCATCATTAGGGGAGCAAATTTCCCTATGGGAGTAGTGATAGTGGCCGCTAAGAAGCCTGTGGCGTCAAGCGCACTTGCCAAAATCCACGATTTAAATCAAAGATAGAAATAAATTTCCACTTTGCGGCTCGTTCGATGCATTCCTCAATGTTAGGAATGGGGTAGTCCTTTGTGACTGTATTGTTGTTTAACTCGTGGTATCAGCTACCGGACGGGGACTGGCATCCTCCTTCTGAACAATTATCATAGGAGAGCCGTGGGAAGAGTCTGTTTCAACAATCAGACCGAGATTGAGCATCCGCTGTACCTCTGTAACAATTAAATCTCGCTCGTATTTCGCGTGGCGATAATACTAGCAAGCCTTGACTTGAGAGTCAACAAGTTCAACGTCGTGAGTTACCAAGTCGTTACGGCCCGGCAGAGTTGAAAAAACACCATCTACTTTGTCAAAGACATTTAGTAGATCAATCTTCTGCGATTCGGTTAAATCGCCCATCTTCTTAAAGCGTGACATGGCTTCTTTAGAAGTGAGATGACCATCACCAGGCTGGCCTGTCCAGACATGGTCCTTGTGATATAAATCACGTTCGTCAGAAAGAGTGAAATTACTGGCACCTTCCATAGGCAGATAGGGCTTTAAAAGATTTACATGATACATGTTTTCCTTCTGCAGACCAAACGACTTTTTGATAAGATAGTTGGTGTCGGATAACTGTTACAACACTTCACAAGGGTCGTCCCAATAAATCTCAAATTTATTGGCTCTAGCTGGCTTTAGTATTAACACTTTATCATCAACTTTGAACTTCCGTTCAACTGCCTTAATGTTATAGTAAGATTTGTTTTTTACTTGACTTTTTACAATGTTCTCAAGTGAGAGTTCCCGTGAGTATTTGAATCTTTGGAGCAAGTCCAAGATATACTCCAGAATGAATGGATGAACGTCTGGCTCGATCCATTGGCTTTTTACAAGCTCCAGTGGGCCTTTGAGGTTACGTCCGTAAACTAACTCAGCTGGAGTAAAGCCGGTGCTCTTGTGAGGAGCAGTTCTCAGGGCAAACATGGCGCCTGGAAGACATCTTTCCCAATCATGGGGATGTTCATGACACACAGACACACAGCTCGCAGCACTGCTTTGAGCGTAAGGTGGAAGCGATCCGCACTATTACTCTGTGGATGATCCACACTAGAGTTCACACACTTGATTCCACATTTTTCAAGAAATAAAGTTATCAGTTCGGAAATGAAGCATGAGCCCAGGTCAGACTGGAGCTCGTTGGGGTACCCTAGTCGGGAGAAAATTACAAGGAGTGCGTCCACAACACTCTGGCTGTTTGCCTCTTTTACGGGAACAGCTTCAGGGAACTTTGTTGCGGGGTCAAGCAGTGATAAAATATACTTATACCCGGCCTTACTACTAGGCCTGATGGGCCCTACGATATCAACGATATACCTGTTGAAGGGCTCACCGTCCATGGGCACTAGCACCATGGGAGCAACAAATTTTTGCCCTGTTTTGCCATTTTTTTGGCAAGTCAAACAAGTCAATACATAGTTTTCAATGTCTGTGAAACAATGGGGCCAATAGAAGTTTGATAACACTCTGTCCTTCGTTTTGGACCGGCCTAGATGCCCAGCCCGTGCAATAGCATGCGCAGTGTTTAATACAAAACTACTACTCTTTAGGAAGCACTAACTGGTTCTTGATTACCGGCTTGCCTAAAGGTCGAAAAGGTTTACGAAAGAGCAATCCTTTTTCGATGAAGAACTGTTTGTTCTCATCTTGCTGCTCGATGGGAATCTCGGCAGTCTTCGAGCAAGTTTGTAAAGTTGGGCAATTTAATTGCAACTTAGCAAATTAGGTTTTGTTAATATTTAACAATTCGGAGAACTGTTCTGTTTGGGGGCCAAGGATGGCTTTGTCTAAACTATCTGGTTTAGGACTAACAAAACCATGTGTAGTTTCAGGGGCAGTAACTACACGTTGTTCAGATTCGCTATCAGAGTCGGATTCACTGGCAGAATCGATCTCACGATAATTAGGTTTCACTATCAGGAGTTGTTGGTCCACACGTGTTTGGGAACGGGTTACAGCATTACAATACTGGGGTAATGATTTCAAACCTTTCTCCTCCAGAATAGTCTGGGAGGGAACACCCAAAAGCATTTGGAAGTGTGATCCCATGTGGTCTGAGACCTTAGCCTCTGTCTTTAAAGGCCCATACGGGGTTTGAACTTCAATCATGGCAATTGCATGAGCTGTAGTTTGCTCTGTAAGAGCGTTAGAACAATGGGTGTATTCACCCGTGAATTGAACAGGATGCATAAGTTTCCTATCAATTACATCGTGAGTAGAACCTGTGTCTCTCAACACTAAACACTTCCATTAGTTCCATTTAGTTCCATTTACTGACCATTCATGAATATGTTTGGACAGGAGATTTCGGTAGGATTGTTGCTCACGAAATTACACTTAGCTGCTGCTGCGTCAGCTTGTTCCTGGGCAATACGCAATTTACATTTGATGCGTCTATGTCCGGCTTTTTTACAAAAGAAGCACGTGCCATCGTTAGCCCTTGGCATACGTGGTCTGTCAAACACACGGTCGGAAGTGCCGTTGCTGTTGCTGGACGAATCCCCACTAGTGGAGTCCGGTAAGGGCGCTGCAGTACCGGCCGGCTTAGCTGCAGTCTGATAACTCCTGTTACCACCCCGGTTGTTAGACGATGCTTTAGAAGCATTACTAGACGGCTGGACACTAGCTTGTGTCTTACTAGGTTTCAAAGAAACGTCAACTGCAATTTGTTTATTGCGAGTTGTAAACTCGTCACAGAGTTTTGCTGCCTCGGCCAACGTGCCAGTTTTGATTTGGTCGGGAAGCAATTTGCGAAGTGCAATTGAGCAGGCTTTCGTGAATTGTTCGACAGAATTAAATGCACAAGTTGGTCATAGCTTTTGTTAACTTTAGCTAGTGAGACCCAACGGGAAAACAAGGTTTCCAGTTCAAAGGCATAATCGTGGAATAATTGTTCCGGTGCCATCTCAAGGGAACGAAACTGGGTTTGCACCGACTCTTTAGTTTGTACAAACCTGTCAAGAAGTTTATCTTAACTATTTCATAATCGTGAATATCAGCGTCTGGGAGCTGATCACATACCTTAATTAATACCTCCCTTAAGAGGGGTTGTAAACCGACTACCCATTCGTCTTTGGGAATTTTCTGCTTTAACATAGTTCTTTCAAAAATTTAAGAAAACTGTTAATCTCCGAGTTGGGCGTCCATTTGTTTACTAAATGCACAATATCGGCAATTTTGCCTGGCTTACTCACTGGATTTGTAGGTGAGGAAGGGGTTACTGTACCACTGGAGTGGCCAGAACTAACACTAAGATTAGCAGCATTTAGCCTAGCTAGTTCAATCTGCTTATCAAGATTTTGTAGCTCTTGAGCGCTAGATCGTTCTCTAATTTGCGCTTCCTGCTCCTTTAATTGAGCGTCACGGTGACATATTTGTGCCTCTTGGTCAATTAATGCAAGTTCATGTGCTCTGCGTTTATCCATCAGCAACTTTTAAAGTTTCTAACTTTAGTTCTTCTGTCTTTAAGAATAACTCATTCTCCTTTAAAGCAAGTTCTTTCTTAGTTTGAATGGCTAAGTCTCTACGTTCTATAGCACTCTCTAGAGTGTCGGTAAGTTCAGTTAATGAAGTTTTATTATCGTCAACTGCATCACGTAAACTTGTAAGTGATATTTGTTTAGACTCACTTACTGCTAAACCTAGGTGAAAACAGGCCTTCTTGAGGTCCTTGTTTTTCAAACCTTCAACAATTTCGTCAAAAGTAGCCATGTTGGAAATTTTTAACGTTACGTTCAAAAATACAGCTTGTACAAATGAATCACAGAACTAAAATGCAGCCGCAAAATTTAATTCAAACTTTAAGTTAAGACTGAGCACAAATTTAAACGCTTCTCATCCTAATCAAGTAAGCTTTAGCAATAGATACACTTTTTACCCACCCCTAACTTTGGTGTATAAATAATTAAAATAGATGAAATGCTTCTAACTACAACACTAGGCTTGGCAGGCCAAAGCATATCCAACGCACACTTACCCTGATTTGCACAATCGCTGTGCGGTCAGTCATCCACTTTCGTTCAATCGTCCCAGCGTCGATTGAAGACACTTATTCCAATGGGGCTGCAGTAGAACGTCTATGGATCACTTGCACTGCGGCGATGGTTGGCGTATCCAAGGGCACAGTAGTCTGCACAGGAGCTCCGCGTCCTTTCTTGGCCGGCTTCTCCTCACAGGTTACAGGGTTGATGCGTGCATCTCGGCTGGGCAGGCGTCCACTCGGTGAAGCTGCAGTTCCAGTCGTCTGGCTCCAGATACGGCGTTGTTACAGAGGCTGTTTGGGCATTGATTTATAGCGGCAATGCAGGCGTCTTTCTCGGGTGACTAGTAGTCGGGTGACGGAGTCACGGACATCTTTTTCTTGCAACTCTCGTCTTAGTTGCTGTTAACAGCTTGAAGAATTGTTCAACTGTAGTAGCATGGCAGGGGGAAAACGCTTGAAGGAACAGCTCCTGTTCATCCCACCGCTGCCACCGAATTGTAGCGGCCGAAGCTATGACTGTCGAGGTGCTTGTAGCCTCGCCGACATCAAGATGGTTTTGACCTTTAAATTTATAGTCTGGGTGGCGGTTTTTACTTTTGCGTAAACAGCACACATGTACTACTGGCCCAGCATGGGTAAGAGTCATTGGTCCTAATCGTAGGCTAACTAGACAATTTTAAAGGGGGGTATTCGCTGCCACCAGGTGGGTGTTGTTAATTGCAGCCCTGAGTTTAAATATTAAGTGGTTTTCTTAAATAATTAACTCCAGCAATTAATATCACTAGTAGAACCACAGGCGTTTTAAAAACTCTAGGTTTTATTAAAATGCAGATAAATATAAACAACAATTACATTTCGTTCAACTAGCGTCAACAAGAAAAGCTTTAAATAAAAAGCACGGCGATTTTTACAATAAAAAAATCAATCAAAAGTTTACAATAAATTCAATTCAAACTTCACATCACGATGCAAAGAATAGAAAATGTTTTGTGGGACCGCGGAACCCGCTATTACGTGCAAACCGCGGGAATTACACGAAATAGTCAAAAACTATGTTTCTTAAGTCCGACCTAAGATCAAGTCTACAAATCTGTTAGATCCATATTATTTGGGTATCCATCAGTGAAGGACTCGGCTTCAGCAAATAAGTCTTCCGTTCAGATTTAGTGTTTAGATTAAATTCATAACGATAAACACGGTGAAATAAAGCTGGTTTTTAGGAAGGGACCGTGAACCCTGACGTTATGGGGGTGGGGGACCAAGAATGTCGATAATGGCGTCACCTCCCATAATTCTCAAAGCTAAGGTTCAGTTTAAAACTAAATTTCAAATGGGGTTTCCAAAATTAAATTTTCCAAACTAACACTAGTCTAACACGAACCACTACCTTTGCCCGGCATGGCAACATTTGGACGGGACATCTCCTTTACCGACTGACGTAGCTACCTCTGGCTTTGAGATCTGTAGAGCGTGTGCTGGCGATTGAGGGGAGCTGGGGGCTTTATATACAAACAGGGAGGATTCTTGCGACCAAACTGCGAACGCCGAGGAGAGCTACAGGGGTCTGATTGGAGGAGGGCTTGGATAACAATGGAAAAGTATGCTGAGCAAATAGTTTTTTGCTTGGGAGGCCGTTTGAAGGAACAACTGTGTGAAGGAGTGATAGAGATAGGCCTATATTAGTTTTACTTTTGTTTGCAACGTGTAAAGGCCTTTAAATTAAACTGAATGCTTTTATATTAAACCACGATGTTCGTCATCGCTACTATTGAAGGAAAGTCTCAATAAATTCGATTTTTCCATAGTAGGACGCCAGGTTTAACTTTGGGAATTGGTAGCCATGTCGATTTGCAAGGAACAACTAAGTTACATAAAAAAAACGTGTCCGGTAAAATTCGAAGTATCATGTTGCCTAAGCTCCGGTAGTGGTAATGGCAAAAGGTTACGTTAAAAGATTATTATAAAAATAAAAGGTTAAGTGTTCCAGAAAATGCTGAAAACGCATTTTAAATAGATTAACATTATTTGCAGCCGCAGATAATTGGTTTTGGATGTCGGACATTTCTCAAATACATTCATGATCGTCACCGTAAACAAACTTAAGAAAGACCAAACAAAGTGTGTCTGCATACATGAATAATGAGGTTAAGTACCTTCGTAGAGGAAGCCCCTCCTATTAAAACACTAATCTAATGTATTTGGCTTTATGCCGAATGAAAAATAGAAGAAAATAATTACAATTTTTACAAGTGTTGAATAATGGCGGCTGGCGCTTGCGTGCGTTACGGCTCGGTTTCGTGAAGTTTTCAAATGGTTGCTGTGGTTGAACCAAGATGAATTTTAATGATCTGTTTCTGGGGGAATGCAGATAAAGTTCTTTTCTATTAAGGGTTGAAAGATTCAGCCGAATCGGTCCATTATTTGTGGAGTTACAGTTGGTCAAAGTTGGTGTTTTCACGGCACCGCAGTGCCGAGAAAAAAAAACTGTTCCTTGCCGTAAACGAAATTTCCCTCAGGTTTTTTATAGTTTGAGTCGAGTTCGCCTCTCAAATCGAGTGAAGAACCCTGCCTTCTTTTCATTCCACAAATTGCCTTCCCAAACTTTGGTTTCAGTCATCATTCAGAATACTATAAAGAAGTAGACGATTAGTTTCAAGGCAAGGCTCAATTCGAACTTACTTCTCACTGTATAGCTAGGGGACTACACACTATAGTGTTACATATGAGGCATCAGCCAGAATTTATTCTTCTGTCCGACCCTTGTAGGCTCAAGAGTCCTAACCGTTCAGTCAGAACTCTTACACCAACTAGCTCGAGCTAGAGATGGGCGCTGGTCGGGTAAACCGCGGTTCGGGTCGGTTCCGGGTCGGGTCGGTTCGTGTGGCTTTCTTTTATTTCCAACATTTTTTTTTTCCGTAATCAATGTCTTTGTTAGATTTGTATTTAGCGGTTAACCGCGGGTAAAATGCGTTCGGGTCGGGTGATATTACAGCACACACTTGCGGTTTCGGGTCGGTTTGGTTGTCAGTTCAGACAGTGCGGTTCCCTGCAGGTCGGTTCCAGTTTCTGTAAATGCGGGCAATTTCGGTTCCCAAAAATTGGACCCACGCCCACCTCTAGCTCGAGCCTCCGAGCTGTCTCGTCTTTTATACGCTCCAGAACAATGGGTTCTCACCTTAGGCTAAGGGTTGAAAACATGGATCGTTTTTGTCCATTTTCTAGGGAGATAAACTTGTTTAAAATTGAAGGCTTTTGGAGTTGGGCCTAGCGCTAACGAGCGCTAAGAAAAAAAAAAGTGTTCCCCGAGTTTTTGATTTTTGGTTCCGGGTATCCTAACCAATCTGGATTTTTGGCACAGAGCCTTTACAGTTCTGCCCTTCAAAGGAGTGATATCAACACACCAAAACATTCGCCACGTTAATCACAACGCTTAATAGTTCGAAGGTTAAATGAAAACTAGAACATTGCTACTTTCGGTCTTCAAACTATTAAGCGGGGCGATTAACTTGGTGAATGTTTTGGTGTGTTGATATCACTCCTTTGAAGGGCCGAACCATCCGGAACTTGACAGCCCCTTTTACCAGTTTGGTTTTTGATATGATATCAGTACTTTTAAAAAAAATTGTATATTAGAATCAACTCCACCACCGTGCAGATGTGTAATAAAGTGCCACGTCAACAAGAAATTGGTTTACAACACTTTGCTACTATTTTCTGAAAGCCGACAGGCTCATTTTACTCTGGCTAAAGAAATCGTGAAAAAGAGAGGACAAATGCTATCCCAGAAAAGAAACAACTAAAAACAATTGGTCTAGCGAATTTTCGGTAGTATTATATGCTTACATAAACATCCCACTACCTCCATCAGGCAAAAAGTGTACGAGCACGTACCAAAATAACGACTACATGCTAGAGTTTATGTTTGAATTTCGGCGCTGTTGACCGTTTGGATAGTGCTGCCATCTCTTGCTGCAAACTTGTGCTGCTCATGTGTTGTTGAAATAGGCTCGAGTCAGCATTTTGTGCCATTTTTTGGAGAGGCTTGCTGTCAGTTCAGTTGAGAATATCATGAAAATTACTACCCCTGAACTGACAGCAAGCCTCTCCTAAAAATGGCACAAACTGCTGACTCCTACTTCAACAACACACGAGCAGCACAAGTTTGCAGCAAAAGATGGCAGCACCATCCAAACGGCCAACAGCGCCGAAATTCAAACATAAACTCTAGCATGTAGTCGTTAAATTTGTACAAACGTGCTCGTACATTTTTTGCCTGATGAAGGTAGTGGGATGTTCATGTAAGCATATAATACTACCGAAAATTCGCTAGACCAATTGTTTTGGTTGTTTCTTTTCTGGCATAGCGTTTGTCCTCTCTTTTTCACGATTGCTACTACCTTGTGCCTTGAGGCTGAACTATTCTCAACTTAGTCACCTCTTTATAGGTTTTTGGTTTGGTTTTAATTTTGTTGTAATCTGTTTTAATTAGTTAGTTTTGGTGTGTTGATAACACTCCTTTGAAGGGCCAAACCACTCTCAACTTGGTGGCCTCTTTACCAATTTTTGGCTTTGTGTATTTTGCTTTGTTTTTACAGTTTGATTATTTTTCGTGACACTTACAGAAAAATTTGGTCACAAACAGACCTAATTTAAGTCCCAAAGTGGTCACAAGGGCCCAAACCGATCCCAAACGGGCCACAGCAGACCCCAGTACCCAAGTTTTGTAAATATATGATTTGCATTGGCCCTGGTTTGACCCCCCATTGATCCAAAATCGTGCCGGCGTTTGTAGATGGATCCTGACAGGCCCCAAATGGTCACAATTTGGGGTCTATAATTTTTAGGCCCTAGGTAGGGCCCAAATTGGTCACAAATTGTGACTTAACTAACTTGGCCCCAGTTTGAGAACACCATAACTTGGTTACACAAGGCACCACCACACTTTTCCCCAGATTCGGGGAGAACACCAAGCACACCAGCGTAGCCAGAGTCAAACGCACGTCCCTCGCCACCTGGTCAGCTGTCCGAGCGATAATCCCGAAATCGTCCAGGTATGCAAACACTAGCACCCCTTTGCACCTTAGAAATCGTCGCACTGCCTTAATCAACCCCATGAAAATTCCGGGTGCCGAAGCTAGTGGAAACGGCAGGACCTTAAACCGGTACACGGTGCCCTGCCATGAGAACATCAAAAATTTCCGTGCCCCCTGACGAATCGGTACCGAATAGTAGGCCTGTGAAAGGTCAATTTTGGCCATCCACCACCCGCGACGCAGTTGCTTCACCACTACCGCAAGAGTGTCTAACACACATGGCCTACCACAAATGTATTCATTCAAACACTTCAAGTTCAAAATTATGCGTAACGACCCATCCGGTTTCGCCACTGGTAATAACGGGCACGTGAAAAACCAGTAGAACCACGGTAGACCACCTCCAAAACACCCTGTGAAACCATCTCGGTAAGTTTCGGTAAAATCCAGGCATCCTCATCCGCCTCCGGCGGTCCCGGCCACACCGTTGATACTAGCGGCGATCCACACACAGTTTGCGCCCCATCGAATTGTGTTCAAGGCCCACTCCGATGCACGTATGGCCGACCACTCCGCGGCCCGACCTGCCAACGCACCCGCCTTCCACTCGGCCCTCGGCGACATTGTTCAAGCACCGTTCTTGCAATGGGCCTAACACCGCCACCACTCCTCAAGCCTAATCCTCTGCACGGCACACAACCGGCTGTTAGTGCCCGCCTCACTTTTCGCCCAAGTGGTATTTAGTTTTATTAATTGCACATGGTTTCTCCTCACGACCGAGTTCGTGGAATTGTCACTCATTACCAACGTGTCGGCACTAATAGGCTTCTCATTGTTCATACGCCCCCTGCTGTACGACATATAACGGATTTTTCCACGTTATTTTTCACCATCCAGGCAAATTGCACACAACATCTACATAAAACAAATATTTCCACGTTGTTTTTCCTCTATCGAACATAATCGCACACAGCACTCGCTTCCGACTCAACAAGTTCGCTTCTCACCATATCGGACGACGCTGCCCACACGCGCCGCCATTTTGTGTGGGTCGTTTCAACCGAATGCGGCCATTGGTTTCCAATTGGTGGTCGTCGCTTTCCCGCCTTTTTACAAACATCCATGAATTAAATGCAGCATGCATCCTTGCTGTTATTGTTCACCAGTCCGTTCCAATTCCTCGAACTTGTTGATCTCCGTTGTCCACTACAATAACCACGACATCCGCGATTGTTAACACAACCATCCGCGCCGGCGGCCAGAAAAAGAGTGGAGGTTAGTAGAGAAGGCAGAGCGGAGGGGAAGTAGGGGCGGAAGTGACGTAAATTTGCATGCATTTCCAAACGGAACTGACGCAAAACAACAGGTTACAAAGCGCCGTAAGGCAGGGAAGGATCCCAATGAGTAACACAGTGAGGAACGATACTACGAATGAGAATTGACGTCTTCAGCTTCCGGGTTGATGGGAGTATCGAGAGAAGGTTTCCGAAGAGGATTATTGGTGGAATGAGTTTCGGTGTGGGTTTCAGTCTGTCATAAGGCGGCGTTCAAATGCGTGGGTCACAGAGTCCCGATTGCTTTCGGAGGGGATGTTCAAATCGAAGTTCACCGAAGTATGCAGGTTTAGAGTTGGGAGCGGGGTCAATTTTTATGAATTACCCAAGGAACGTCCGTTTCAGTGCTGGGGAGTTTCGCTTGAAGTGACTCGTGTAGTTTGTCTTTGGCAGTAGATGCCAGAAGTTTGACGTAGGCTGAGCAGGCGTTTAATGCAATCGACTGTTGTTTTGCGAACTGTGCTTCGAGGATGGCATAATTTGAAAGTAAAATTTTGTAATCTGGTCCAGAAAGATGGAGGTCACTGGTCATAGTTGTAGGCGAGAAGGAACGTAAGACTTCATGCACGTAATTGTTGGTGTGTCACCCTCAGCTAGACTGAATATTTGCTGGGTGGGAGGTGTGGGGTTCTTCAGGTCCTGGAGAAGAAGGTGGGGAGGCCTATGGAGATAGAGGTACGTCGGGTAGAGTCCCGTAAAGAGTGACATGATCAGTACATTTAGATGAAATAATCCCGGCGGGGGTGGTGACACGTGAGACACAGTTAAGCGAGGTTCAGCTTGGTGGATTGTTTCCACGGAATAGCAGTGAAGTCGATGTGCGGTGAGTGTCGTGACGACCGAAATAGTGATTGTCTTCCTACTGGAGAGTGGAGAAGTGATAGTTTGCAAAGTTAGGAAAGAGTTGGCATTGAGAGCTGCACAGGTTCAGATGAGATAGGTGAGCGTACTCCGACGAAGATGTAGTTGTGGAGCTTGGTAGAAAACCCCGAGGAGAAGACTATACTGACTTATAAGGGAACTCACGGGTAAGAAATGAGGAGTTGGCGGTTTAGCCATCAATGTCTTCTTTTTCGGTTTCGGAGTTGCTGTAGACAGTTTTTTTTTTGATGGAGACGAACTCGACGTTCTTTTGCCTGGTTAGAGCGTAATTTAGCTACCTTTTGAAGTTTCTGGATTTGTTTCCAAGTTGAGGGTGAAATTTTCAAGCAAATTGGGCAAGGGCGAGTCAAGTAATCGCATTTGCGGTGTTTTTGATGTACACGGTTAGGGTCAATACGGCCGTGCACATTCAGTCCAGGGCAGAAACAAGAACAGCCGTCAGGAATTGAAGGTTTTCTTCGTTCAAAACCAGTAGAGTTGCATGAAGTGGGCGAATGACCACCACGGGTTCTGGCTATGTCTTCAGAAGTACTCATAAGATGTGAGAAGTTCGAGATGAAGGTTAAAATGGTCCGGCTTGAATTACACAAGAGAAAACAGAAGCGTGCACTACAGGCGTGAGAGCCTCTCGACCGTGAAAAGCCAGAGGTGTAGAGGGGTTGAAGGTCGTTGCTAGGTGACCAGGAACTCAGCCAAAGTTGGAAGGAGGACGTCATCGGTGAAGAGGGGAAAGATAGAAGGAGGTTGTCTCGATGCCGATTGAAAACTTCATGATGAATCGATGGCATCATGTTTTTTTTTTCATATGTATGTCGTCAGTAAAGTGAAATAAAGTTGAGGATTAGAAAGCCAGTTCAGGTTGGTGGGTTGAGCCGTTGTCAATGGTTCAGATGAGTTTCAGGCAGAAAAGGACGGACGATTAAATCAGTGTTCTTGCCAGCAAGCTGGGAAAGGAAGTGCCAAACGTGGAAGGTCGTAGTGAAGGTATTGGTGTTAGAGACACCGCTTCAGGTATTAGAGACATCGCTTAGCGTAGGTTTGGATCCACTAAAGTGAATTGTCGAAAGTGGTGAGAGAAGATGAATAAGTACATTTGATGAGGGGAGTTTGGACTTTGGGTGTTCCGAGACAGCGACAAACGTGGGTTTTGAGCCTCTGTTGAGACGTGTTTGAGCTTGATATCAGGCAGGTTGCTTCAGTCAACGTAACCTGTTGAGATGTATAGGTCTTGGATTCCAGGTCTCCGGCGACATCATCCAATGTGGGTTTTAGCCATCGTTGAGATGTGTCAGCTCAGTGTCAAACAACGGGAGACGTCCTTCAGCGTGCGTTTCGTAGCTTTGTTGAGATGGAGATGCTTGAAACTTGGGTCTTCAACTACATCGCACAACATGGGTTTGACCCACTGTTGTGACGTGTCAGGCTTGATATTCGGCGAAGGGAGACCATCCTCAAATGGGTGATGAGTCATTGTTGCGATGGAGAACTTGGATTTCAGGTCTTCAGTGACAGCGCCCAACGTGGGTTTTAAGCCACTGCTGAGCCGTGTCAGAGTTGACTTCAGGTAATAGGAAACTTCACTCAAAGTAGGTGTCAGACCACAGTCGGGACGAAGAAGCATGTACTTCAGATCTTCAGTGACACAACCCAACGTGGGTTTTAAACCACTATTGAGACATGCCATGCTGGACACCAGATGATGGGGTACTTGACTCAATGTGGGATTTTAGGCCACTGTTGAGATGGAGAGCTTCAACTTTGGGTCTTCAGTGACTGCGCCCAACGTGGGTTTTAAACCACTATTGAGACGTGTCATGCAGGAGATCAGATGATGGGGAACTTCACTCAATGTGGGTTTTAAGCCACTGCTGAGACGGAGAAGCTTGAACTTCAGATCTTCAGTGACAGCATTCAACGTTGGATTTAAGCCACTATTGAGACGCGTCAGACTTGACATCAGATGATGGAGTCTTCACTCAACGTGGGATGTAAGCCACTGTTGAGACGGAGAAGCTAGAACTTTGGGTCTAACGTGACAGCGCCCAACGTGCGTGTTAAACCACTATTGGGACGTGTCAGGCTTGACGTCAGACGTGTAGTCAGTCGAAAATTGGGTAACGAATGCCGCCATCTAGAATGAGACGAATGCGAATGCACATGTGGTCGAGAATGTGAATGCCACTGTTGAATGCGAATGCCTTAGTGATCGACGAATGCGGATGCGAATGCGAGTGCATGGTGGTTGACGAATGCGAATGCTGCCACTTTGGACGAATGCCCATTTGACGTTATGTTTAAGAAAAACTAATACCGCCATTAGACGAACGCGAATGTGAATGGCATAGTGGTTGACAAATGCGAATGCCATCATCGTGGCGAATGCCGCCATCCTGGACGAATGCTCAGTCGACGTTGTGTTTTAGAAAAACAAATGCTGCCATTAGACAAATGTGAATGTAGCAGTCCAGGACGAATGCGAATGCGAGTGGCGTGGTGGTTGACGAATGCGAATGCCATCATCGTGGCGACTGCCGCCATCTTGGACGAATGCCCAGTCAATGTTGTGTTTTAGAAAAACTAATACTGCCATCAGACGAATGCAAATGCATGGCAAGGATGCAGGGAAACTGTGAGCATTCGTGATGGTGGAGAGTCAAGTGATGCGGGAGAAGGTTGAAGGAAAACGGCAGGAGGATCCAGGTCCAGGGAACGAAAGACCGTCAAGACCGTCAAGTGACCGTCATGACGGATCGCTTGAGAACAAAAGATGGTCTTGCCTCCGGACAGCCACAGAAGTAAGGAGGGCTGCGCATGTGAGGCTGGGACGGATCGGCGCAGCTTTAAATCTCAAGGCAAAGGAGAATGCCAGGGGAATTTTGACTCCCCTGCCTCTTGTAAGGCTTGTTCGTCTCTGCATTACGTAGGGAACTTGTTTTTCCCCTATGTGGGACATTTAAATGTCTTTTAAATGTACACAATTAAGAGTTGCAGCTTAACTGCAACAAACACTTGTGCATGCGTTGCCGATTGTTTGCTTCTTTGGCCGGAGCCTACTCTGGACGTAAACAGTACTTGTGCCTCCCATTGTCACTGATTTCCTACTTTGTTAGTACAAACTTGCCTTTGCCTGTAACAATCCCCTTTCATGATGTATTGTTTCCACCCTCCCCTCTCGCTCTCCCTTTTTTTTTCTCCCCTGACTACCGAAATGTCAACACACGGGAATTCTCTGCTCCCCAGTTTTGTGATGTATTGTGTAAAAATGGCTGCCGTCCGCCATTTTTTCCCTTAGGAACATGGGACTAAGCCTACATCTGGAGTTGCCTCCTCACCGAGTAAAACCCCGATCGGACAACTTACAAGCAAGGTCGTAAGTAATCGTTTACCACTTTGCCTAGTCTCGTATGCAGTTTAGCCGTATAAGATTTACGTCCTGGACATAAAATGGCCCATTCCTCCAAGAGGCCTAACATGTTGTGTTCCCTCGTCCTGAGGCGACATATGTTAGCGTCCGTCAACGCGTTTTAATTTATTCGTCCTTTATTCACTGGGCTTTGTACGTATTAGTACTAAGGGAGCGGAGCGCGAGATATCCTTGGGAGAGAAGAGAGCGGAAACCTAACCCCAATTACGAGCGAAATAAATTATATCTGGACCGACCCTCATTATGTTTATTCACGTCTTTTACACATTAAGTGCTTCCCAGTGCATCAACGGTCCACGGAGAACCTCTCGCGAGAAGGGGGTAATAAATGTCGGAGGTGGGACTTCCGGTACCACGGCCCTTTAGCTTTGTCATCGGACCGTGAGATCGGAACTCCACGCTCTGCCTACCCGCCTTTTTCAGAGAATGAATGCTAAAACTTCACAGGTATAGTATTTTCCAAGCAACAAGAAATGGAGTTTATAAAGTGGACTGAACACAGCGCGAGGCAGTATACATACGAGAAACAAGGCGAGGAGTAAACGTCAGGGCACTCGCCCACATTTCCTCAACCAGATAAGCAGACCCACCAAAGCCTCGAAATAACGATTTCATGCTCAAGGCAAAATTAGCCACGAGCAATCTTCACCTCGTGGCAAAAATTGTCTGTCTCGCGGCAGTGGTGTTAACTTTCACCAGAGTACATTTTCTGCGATATTTAATCCGCAATGAACATTCCATAAAAAGTCTGGTAAAATCAACTTGGGAGGTGAGTAGGGGTGGCACGATAATCGATAATATCAAGATAAAATTTTTTTGTCGATTATCGTATCGCACTTTTTCTGATTTATCGAATTATCATGCAAACCCCGATGTTTAAATTGCCATATCTCGGAAACCGCAATAGCTACAAACAAGCGGTTTGTGGCGTTGCGTTTGGAATTACAAGGGCTCTCCAACCAAGTGAGCAATACTGTTGCTAGCCATTTTAGATGATTGGAGAATTAGTTAATGTAGACAATATTTAAGCATTAAGTAGCAGCACAACTGCTGAATTGTTTCTACATGGTGAGGAAGTAACGGACAATGGCACAAGCATTTTCATGTCTACTGCATTTTCATTTTCATGTCATTTTCATGTCAAATTGCGACGAATGCCACACAATTAACATTCATGAAGGTTGCACTGTAAGATTCAGCCAAAGGTTTTTTTTTAATTTCCAGCCTCAAAATTTGTTTTATCGAGATACTATCAATTATCGCGATAATAATTTTTTTATTGGGACAAAAAATGTTGTATCGTGCCATCCCTAGAGGTGGAGGGGGTAAGAATTGCAACTACCGTTAATATAAAAATGCAATAAAAAGTAAAATGTCCATTTCCAAATCACCCATGGTTTACTTTTACTTTGAGAACTTTTTAATTTGTATTAAAAGCAAGGCCTACGATTACAAGCATACAGCGTATCAGCGTTCAAAGAAGCACTCCAGTTACTGTTCATCCGTTTCTTGATGCTTAACATTCTTTCTATGGCTGATGTGGAAAAGGATTTTTTGGCCGTCTTTTTTAAATCCCTTAAGCAACTTAAGAGTTTACATTCAAAGCACAGGAAGAAAAAATAATGCCATATTCGTTATTAAAGCGTTTTGAACTAGGTTTACATTGCAAAACAATCACGGTGAGTTAAGTAATGTATTTTTGCCTGCTACTTGATTACAACCTCGAGGCAAACAGTGCTATGAGCAAAGTCCATCCTCGTGGCACTTGCAAGCAAGATCAATTGCCACGGGTGTCACAAATTATTTTGAGCCCCGAGACCTACTCAACGGAATTGCTACCCAGACCAAATATGCAGTAAAATGGGAAGGAATCTCCACTGTAATCCATTCAAACACTCAGAACGACCAACATCTTACAGCACTAGAACCCATCACCATTATGTTGTAGAAAGAACATTTTTAGTGTGCTGGCCTTATCTTACTTAAAAAGACCTAAGACTGAAATTTAATTTGTTTAAATATATCTTAGACCTAAATTAGCATATACTCAATTTTCAGGCGGGCTAACTGCAGGTTAATCCAAATCACGGACGTGGTTTAGAGAGCCGCTCACAATTTGTAGTCAGTTCTGGCAGTAAAAGATGTCGTTCAAACACACGTTTGTAGTGGTGCTTACAGTTTTACGTTAATAATCCGTCTAAATATCTGCAGAAGTTGCACCCATATGTGTAAAACTACAACAGGTTATAGGTCCAGCAAGCTTCCACTGCGCCGAAGAGTTTAGATGTCTCGCACGATATCTCTCCAATTTGCCATCGTTAGTAAATTTATTCTTGAAGACCAATCTTGATCTGATGATCATCCTATTTGGAGGTCTAGCCACTACTTCCCAGGTCTGGTTTTCGTCTAGATTCCGCATTTCTTCTTCCATGGCAGATCTTCATTATTTAGCTTCATCTCCTTCCTGCGCTTCTTCTCAAGACTTTGGTTCTTCTAAGCCTTCGTCTTTAAATAGAAACGAGTTGCACTTCATTTGAAACTCTCTCTTTCCGGCTTGTCTCAACGACCTCTGGATAGGCTTTGGCTCTACTTGTATAAGGTAAAATGGTTCGGTCTTGAAAAATTCTCGCATGAGTTGAATCACGTGCAACAAACCATATTTTGGTGTATATCTTTTCTAAGTTTTCCCAAGTAAGTATTTCGGCCTCACTTATCTGAATTTGAGCTTCCTCGTCTTCGTGATGTCAAATGTGGTTGCACTCGTTATAGCAACACGTTTTGGCGCTCGCGTTAGGCATAAACGTTTTTCGTATGGGCTACCGATTTGTCGGCCTTCTACTGATCGCTAAATACAGTCTTATTCTCAGATTACCGAGAAACGTATACACCAGTAATTACATTGAAATCCGTGAAAACGCTAATTGCCTCAGCAGTAGAGTTGAGCTGGAAGGTATATCAAATGGATATCACTGCGGCGTATCTTAAGGGTACTTTTAAGGAAGAAACTTATATGGAGCAGCCGCAACCTTTTTTGAAGAAAGGAAAAGAAGACTGTGTGCAAATTAAATAAAGTTTGTAACGGCTACACCAATCGGGTCGAGAGAGGAATTCATGCTTGGATGAATTTCTGAAACAAATTGGACTGAAGGAGTCAATAGCCAACGCATGTGTGTCTTACAACTTACAAAAAGGACTCATAATAGGAGTGTACATTGATGACACCCTCATTATAGCCAAAAACGATGAAGTTCAGGAAAACTTCAAGAAGTACTTAAACAGCATATTCAAGAAAAGAAAATTGAGTTTGTGTACATGCCCTCTAGTGAGAACGTGCCTGATATGCTCACTAAGACAGTTCCGAAGAAGAAATTGGACAACCAAAGACTCGCCTTGGGTCTCGGAGACTTTGTCACATGAAGATTAAGCCTTAAGTGTTTTTGTATGAGATCAGTAAGTATGTTAAATGTAATATTTAACCAAATTACGGACATGGTTTTGAGTGCAGCTCACAATTTGTAGTCATTTCCGGTTGTAAAAGATGTCATTCAAACGCACGTTTGTAGTGGTGCTTACAATTTTACTTTAATAATCCATCTAATACCTGCAGAAGTTATACCCATGTGTAAAACTACAGCACATAACCACTTTGAAAAGAAAAATCAACCACTAATGAACATCCAGCCACCAAGCTACCCTAGAATCAACCTCCTCGTGCACCCCACACTCACGAGCCAGCTCGACTGAAGACTGACAAAGCTCCCAGCCGGCCTTATCGAGATCAGTGTTGCGAACTAGATCGCTTAGTTTACATGGACATTCGCAATGTAACAAAGGTACTCTCTAACGAGCGAAAGAAGACAGACGAGCTGATAAGTTGATATGTTTGTGGAAATTTGCCCAGTACTGTAGCATCAAAACTGTTGAGTAATAATTTTGAATTTAGTGTATTTTCCTCCATGAATCGACACGTTTAAAGTAAATAACACCACCAAGTTTGCATAATAGAGTGGTGATGGATGATGAAATTTGGTCGAGTTAACTAGGATATGCCTGCAGAAATTGACAGTACGGATCATGTTGGAAAGGTCGAATGTGTCTGCCGTGGGATTATAAATTTTAGTTAAAAGAAAAATTAGAGAAGGGGGGGGGGGGCAGATCAACGGGTTAGAAGAAGGGCAATGATTAACATCCGATTACTGATGAGCATAATCGGAACTGGTGATCACAAAGAAGTCGGGTAGACTGGTTGCAGGGTGCAAGAGAGCCTCCTGACTAACATGGAAGCACCCGTTCCATCCCACAGCATGATGAAAATCAAAGCAGGTAAAATGTGTGTGTGGGGAGGGGGGATTCCTATGGTCGTGTTGTGAAGGAAAAGGAGTGGCCATTGGCTCTGGAGCGGCAATCCCAGCAGGTCAATTATTGTCAAGTACGAGTCAAAGAGCGTTTCTTCATCAACCCTTTACAAGGAAAGAACTTCACAGTATTATCGACTTGCCATATCTGACGAACGACAAACATTTCAGGTAGCATGGTGAGATTTTCTGCTATCCAATCTTTCTCAATGGTGGAATGAACAATTTTGTTGAAGTCCAACATGGAATTCACGCGGTTTTTATCTGGAGAGATTTTGGATGGAGCTGGAATGAGTGGTAGGGTCGGGTCATTTTGGTAAGAGCCAAGGGGGGCAAGATGAAAAGTCTGTGTTGATTGAGATAATTTATTATATTTTTTCACTCGTGGTTGTGGACGGTGGATCTTGAACGGTCTGCGAGATGAAGCTGGGACTACAGGTTTTCTGCCTAGTGCACCAGAGCGTGGGAGGGTGACAATTTCTCATGTGTGAGTAGGCAATGTGTAAATGGTGACGAAGTTTGTTGTTACAGGCAGTTAAGTTTTCAATGTTTAACTTCATTGCTGCGATGGCTTTCTTTAAGTTTCCGAGTTGGGTTGCCTGCTTGCAAAAACGACTGGCGATGGGGGAGGTGTTCTGACGGAGTCGTTTTATCTTAGTCTTAGAACTTTTATAACCCTTTTGAGGAAAGTTGTAATTTGTATTTTAAGATGGAGTGAAGCACCGACTTTTTCGAGAAATTCGGAGATGGAACCTGTTTGATCGGTGAACAGCCCAAATCGAAAGAATAGTCGGCAAATGGCAGATCACACTTCGAGTGTTCAAGTTTTGGCGAAGAATATAGAGGTGCGCGCGTTTTCATCTCCCCTGGTTGAACAGCCGGCGGAATAACCGGTTGTGACAGAGGCAATGGTCCAGTTGGGATATGGAAGCTGGGGTTGCGGTTTTGACGCCTAAGTTGAAGGAAGGGAAGAAGTGGGCTGAGAATTGGCTTGTTGAGGAGGCGGCACTAAGAACGAGGCGGGAGGGGGGGCAGCCTGAGACAGTGATGGAATGGCACACATGGAGAAAACAATACAAGAACAAGTCGAGCAAGAGGATGCCAAAGCCGAAGAAAAAGGTGGAGTCTTATGAGGCGACATTGAAACAGTTTTTCCTAATGGGGTGGCACTGTAGGTTGGGATTGGATCTTAGCTTTTCTGTTTTGCGTTCGGGGGAACGAATATTTGCAGCCTTGTTCTTCTCACAAATACCGTAAAACGTGGAATAAACGCCCATGGGCTTATGCAATTATTTTGGCAAAAATAGGGGGGTGGGCTTTAAATCAAGCATTATCAATTTTCTGAAGGAAGGAGGCTTAGGTGAGAGATGCCTTGTGCAGGTGCTAGGAGCTAAAGGAAGAGTCCACTATTACTACAGGGAGGGAGAAGGGGGCCAGTAAACATAGCAAGCAGTACTACCTTCATTCACATCATATAAT
The DNA here is from genome assembly GCA_023313725.1 of Lithobius niger. Classification (NCBI taxonomy): domain Eukaryota; kingdom Metazoa; phylum Arthropoda; class Chilopoda; order Lithobiomorpha; family Lithobiidae; genus Lithobius; species Lithobius niger. Next base: position 378,976 of record JAHWFP010234991.1, read on the forward strand.
AACCTTTAGGTAATTTTTCGTAGAAAAACAACAATTTGAGGGGTGGGCGTTAACTCCACTATTTCATGATTTTGACTTTACAGCATTTTAAGGGGGTAAGCTTTTAAAACACGATTTACGGTAAGTGACCAATCTTTCAGTGGTACGTCACTACGGCTAAACAAATCGTGCACGGGTCCAGGTCAAAATTGCATTCCCGATGTGACTGCAAGCCGTATGGGGATCATATCTTTTATGACGCGACAGAATTGCAGGGCAAAAACCCTTGTCTGGTACACAAGTCTTGGACGGATCCCATCCTCGAATTAGAGCGGAAAATCCGGACATTCCACCACGGCGTTTAGGAGCCATGACCGTCAAGAAGACGAATGAAGGGGCGGACTCGAAGTGGGGGAAAACCACCCAGAGAGGGAGGCAATCGAGACAGATGAATGCCAAAGAAGGGAGAAGCGTCGGTCCACCAGAAGCGATAATGATGATGGTGAGCCAAGGTCAGGGTGGAGAAGAGTCGTGCCTTAGTTGCATGAGTATGAAGTCAGCAACTGGGGCAGACAGTTTTGGGAGAACCCCGAACAGTGAAGGGGTACATCCGAACAGGTCTAGCGATGCGCGTTCAATAAGCAGGAAGAAGGAAGTGTCAATCAATTTACATAAATGGAGAACTAGGTCGACAGGTGGATGAATCAGGTGGATGAACAGTGATGAATCCCAACAATGTTGAAATAACAAGGCTGTATGAATTTTTTTTTTATTTTTTTTTTTTTTATAAAAAAAGGATTCCGGATGGGAAGAAAAGCGACCTCGGAGGCTGGTTTAAATGCGGCAAACAGGGAAGAACTCAGCGTTGATTGGACATGCAGCACAAACTGCCGGGGAAGCCACGCAGGCAGGAAAAGGGTTCAACATTAACAACGAATCCCGATGGCATGAAACGCGTTGACGGAGACCATGAGGTAAAACGTGACAGTCGAGGGTACCGCAGTTACCAGGCGGTGGAGGCCGAAGTGGTGGCGAAGGAAGGTGAATTGTGTTGAAGTAGAGTTGACGAACGACCAGGGCGAACGACAGGCCGACAAGGACCAGGCAGGTAGCTGGTCATGAAGCTGCAGCCGAGAGAGGACACATGATATAATCTTTCATGAAGAATGAACGGCAAAGGATCACCAATGATGGATTCAAATGCTGAGATCGGCAAGGAGGAGGACCAAGTATGCCGGGCAAATCAGAGTCGTCGAAGACGCAGAAGAACGTTGACAGAAGGGACTGCAGGGCAAACACAGGCCAATGGGGCGGCAAAAGACATAGAACAAGCAATAGAGGGGCATAGTGAAAGATCTTTCGCGAACGCGAAGGATCACCGGTGAGGAAACTGCAGAAAGTGGTCGACCACCGAGACGGAGATGACTCTTCCGGGTGAAGAATATACATCGATGATGGCGAGATGACAAGAACGAATCAGACATTGACGAAGGACGAAGGCTTACCAGGGCGAAGGATAGGTTGAGAGATCCAAAAGCAAAGGATCAAGTCCGGAGCAGCCACTGAGAAGGCAGAATCCCGACAAGAGACTATAGAAACGGTACAATAGGAGCATGACAGTTGATTAAGAAACGGAGGATCCTTCGCGAAGGATGAAAACGAAGAATCTGGCACAGTGATAACAGATGCACGAGGCTGCGGGAAGGGCGAAGAATCTTCACTGTTGCGAAGGACCTTCTTCTAATGATCAACAATGGCTTGGTTCCGGCAGCAAAGGATCCTCATGCGGGCGAAGGAAAGGCGAGCGGGTTAAACAGCGATGTTGTCTGGCCGGAGGCTGGAGGAAAATAGATGGCAACAGCATTGCAAGAACTGAATGCAAAATTTACAGGTAGTTAATATATTTGTGCCAGCAAATAGAAAACTTAGAAATAACAGGGAAGGGCCTGGTTAATTTCTGTTTTTAATGGCTAACCGAAAACATACATTACTTGATTTTTCCTTATAGCAGTTTCCTTCTATTTGAAGGCTCAATCCTTAGCGATGAAAAGTTGGCTTCCCTGCCATGCTCGTATAGCTCCCATCCACGCATGCGCATGTGCCTTTATATAAAGCGCCCGAAACGAGCTGGCTTCATCTTTCTTCCACTCAGGGTCTACCTTGGCGACCGAGAGGGGAGGGCAAGCGGGTGAAGGTAATGTATGTTTCGGTTAGGCAATAAAAACAGTTAATTAACCAGGCCCCACCCTAGTATTCTAAGTTTTTATTGCCGACGAAAACATCATTACCTGATGTTTCCTTATAGCAGACCTCATCACATGGTGGTGGATGCCACGAACGGAGGTTACCCGTGCTACGAGCCGGCTACCCCAGAATCTACAGACCCCATGAACCGGGCGCCATCCATGCATGTCCGTGAAACGAGGGAGGTAGGATTGTCCCCCTCCGGCAGAAGAGGGGCGTCCGGAGACGTCCTAAGTCAGATGTAGGCGACCGTGATGATTAGAGTTAACATAAGTGGAACAAGAAGCTGCTGTAGCTCTTGACCAACTTGGTAATGATTGGCACAAGTCATGGGGTGAGTGTTCAGAAGGGAAGACTGAAAGCATGGATGAAGACCATGTTCTGGGCAAGGTAAATGAAAAAAAGGTAGGCATGCAGTCATGACACAAATTTCATTAACTTACGGTGATTACGGGAAGGTCGAGATCCGAGCGTCTAGGTCCTGGTGGAGGGCGGAGGCATCAGCATGGTAGAGTGCAGGTAGAGCGGTTGACGATCGGCTGGTCGGCGGACAAAGTCCATACTGTCATCTTGGAGGAGAGGGTGATACAAAGTAGTGTCCGGTGTCTGCGATGTTTTTATAGGTGGACTGGCAGGAAGCGGTCGATATATGAGGTCGCCAAGTATGCCGCAAAGGAGGTCGAATGAGACCGACCGCTAACATGAAGTGTTCACTGTTAAAATTATTATTATATATTTTTTGTTGGTTTGTTTTCTTTTTGCTGAAGGAGAGGATAAGAAGAGCAAAAATGAAGTGAGAAACCCCAGTCTCTATGTGTAATATTGTTTTTTTTTTTTTTGATGAAAGAAAAATTCTGAATGTCATCAGAGGTGAAGAAAAGATGTTGCTCTGGACAAAGGAGGAAAGGGCGGTCGAGGAATAGAAGACGCAGTATAAGAAGAAAACATCAGGGTCCGAAAGGCGGTTGCCGACAAAAATTTTGCAGTTGCTTTCTGGACTGTAAAAATGATGAGACTAGACACAAGCTTTTTCTGTTGTTTGCCAAACTTGTAATTAGAAGAAGGCCAAAAAGGAAGAGTCAGTGAGTAAATGATTCCTCGATCCAATGTAGAAATGGATAACACTGGTGAACTATGGCAAAGCCCTGAACCCAAGCGCCATACCTTTAGCTCGTTCACGACAGGATGTGCAAGGGAGATCGCGGATGACACCGCAAAACATTGAACAATGCCACCGAAGACTGAGACGAAGAAATACTGTCAGAGCCATAGAAGATCCTTCGGCGACCCAGTTTTCAGGGAGAGCGGGAACGGGAGACTCGGATGACCGTGTGCTTTGTGAAACGGATAGTTGTGGAAGGATGCTGGCTGAATGTGTGGTATCCCGACTGGAGCCTGGTTGGGATGGAGACACGGGAGTACCTTTCCTTGATCGAGGGGGAAGGCGACCATGTGGCAGCCAACGAGATCTCGACTTGGCGCAATGCTGCTCCCTCCATGGTGGTGAGCGGGGCAATGGCAAAAGTTTCCTAAACTTTTCCTTCATCAGTCCGACCGTAGCCCGGAGATAAGAAACTTCATGTTGAAGGCGATGGGTTTCGTCGGTCAGGGTCGAATTGGATTGACGCACAAAGGCCTCGGTTGCATGGTGAGTGTCAATGGCTTCTTGAAGAACGGGAACTGAGGCTGCGTTCGCTCTAAGGGATTCTACCTCAAGGGCAGTCTTACGCAGGGAATCCACCTCAGACGCAAAAGAATGAGTCGTCACAAGTAGAGAGTTGCAGTTGATATTGAAGTAGGCCAGGTTATGTGGATCGAACTGGAGTCCATGTAGAAGCGTCGACCGTAGGATGTCGCCTGTAGGGAAAACCGGCCAGACCGGAGCGGCCGGAGGAAGTCCTGTAGATAAAGATGAAAGGTCCAACGTAGGCGAAGTGACCGAGGAAACTAGTGACCGTGAATCAGGAGCTACAATGTAGAAGAGGCGGGCGCATTCTTCGTCCGCAGACCTCGAGTGGATTTGTGTTTGCGGCGGGACGTCGACAGATAGTGGAGGGTTGCTGATCGGCACCGGAGGCGTGGCGACCGGAGAAGCCAAAGTGGGTGCGGTTTGTGAGGTGGACTTCTTAGTGCGACAAGGCTTTTTCAATGGTGAACCGGAGAGGACCCGCGAGGGACCGGAGTCTGTGGCGAAAGAGCTAATCTGTTCGCCTTCTGGACGGCTCGTTGTCGCAACTTTTTGTGTTGTGGAAGAATTTTTTCCGATTTTTCCGATTTTTTCCGCTTTAGAGGGAAGCGCACAAACACTACACTTCCTATTATACCAGTCGCACAATAGGAAACTGGCAACATGGATGAGGATCAATATGTATCTTTGTTCCCGTGAATTCAAAGCAGAACATCGGCCGGGGTGCGGAGATGGTCCAAAATGGTCCAGACAGGAGGCGAACGAAGTAGCAGACGGGGGGAAGGGGGGGGGAGGAGGAAGGATTCTGATGGGGATCTCCGTTAGTTGGTGTCCGGACATCCATTGTACAAGATAGCGTCACAACGGTCGAACCCTGGCCCGGAAGAAGAAGCTTTCGAAAAGACGTGGGAAACGAGAGCAGCGCCTGTACCACTGGCGGCATTGATGATAGAGGAGAAACAGAGCCTAGTATCCCTGGAGACCTCGACTGAAGGGAGAGAAGCCACCGGCGGCCTACCCTGAACCAGGAGAATAATGAAAGGGTGTTCCGGATATGGTCCAGAATGGTTGAGAACAGGAGCCGAAGTAGCAGGCGGGGAGATGACGGATTCGGATGGAGGATCTCCGTTAGTTGGTGTCGGGACATTTATTGTAAGCAATCAAAGTCTTAGCAAGATAGCGTCACAACGGTCGAACACTGGCCCGGAAGAAGAAGCTTTCAAAAAGATGCGGGAAACGAGAGCAGCACCTGTACAGACTGGCGGCATAGATGATAGAGGAGAAACAGAGCCTAGTATCCCTGGAGACCTCGACCGAAGGGAGAGAGGCCACCGGCGGCCTACCCTGAGCCGGGAGAATAATGAAAGGGTGGTCGAACTATGCATGTATGCGTTCTTAACACGCATACTATCAAAACGGTAGCATATAACATCATTTTTCCCATGCAAATTTGTTCCTCTATAATCCTACTAAAGTTTCGTTTTTACAAATCTAAAATATCTCCCTTAGAAGCAGAGCAAAAAATTAAAGAGGAAAACGATGCAGGAATAAGTAGACTCCTAATAAGTCGGGAGCTACGAACAGCCATACAAACATTGGAGGCCGTGGTGAAGCAGTATGCGATTAAAGCACTACGTGGCAGTAAAATGTGTAAAATATGGGCAGTGAGGCATTCCTTTGCCGATATTTGAGGCGGGGGGGGGAGGCATTGAGGTTTAATTAATGGCATGCCGACAGCTAGGTCATTAGCGCCAGCCTCAGTCGCCGCAGTGCAGTGGTCCAGATTGCAACTGTGTCACACAGTATAGAACTCTAGACTCTTAAATCATCTGTACCTCCTGCAAAATTGAAAAACCCCAGACAGGAGAAATCATCTCCCAATTGATACGCCATGTCTCGTGGAAGCTGGAAACAGCAACGAACACCATAAAGATGTTGATAGTCGACAAGACCGAAAGTGGCCGGTGACACCACAGACATGCAGGAGGGATAACCTCCCTCAAAAGGAAGCAATGAGTAAGGTTGGTCTGACCAATACGCAAATGGGCTAACATCACCGCTTCCCAATGACTGCTTCGACATGACGAGCGCCATTCCTCGACAGAGCCTTTAATAACCTGCTACTTGTTGCTATCTTGTTTGTCCTACAAGGCTTCCAAGCAGCGAACAATCTCAGACATAGAACTGGAAAGGTGTCCGAGGGAACAATGCCCAGACCCCAGTCGAGAAGACCAGAGAAGGTCCCTTTAGCTGCAGCTTCAGCGTGCTTATTCCCAGCAATCCCAGGCCTGGCAAGCGGGAAAGCAAAGCTTAGGTTCGCTGTGTGAAGGGGTTCCAAGGGTTTATGTCGACATTAGTTCAGGCAGCTGTGTTATCAGTACGCCGGATATCGGTGGCTATTCACCGACGGGTCGAAGTCAGAAGTTGGCGTAGCATGTGCTTGTGAGCGTGAAAGAGTGACTGTTCCCCATCGTCTTCCATCAGGCTATTTTGTGTTTTCGGCGAAGCTTCTGGCACTCGGTCTGGCTGTTAAATGGATCCTTGACCTTCAGGGGATAAATTTTATCATCTTTAGTAAATCCACGAGTGCCCTGGCTCTGTATTTTGGCCTGACACCTAGCAGAAAGCTGCAATAGCGCAGAAACGGAGGAGAGCAGGGGTGGAGGAGTGGGTGGTACACCAAGAGGCTGCCGGAGATCATCTTCGAAGCCACACGTTGCAAAAAGAAGAGACAGACGCAAAGCAGAAAGAGAAGGACAACTAAACAGAAAGTGCACAACGGACTCAACAGCACCAGACACAAAGGAAGGGGATAAGGACCACTTCAGTTGATAGGTGTGAGCACATGCAAGAAAGAATGCCCCGTCCGTAGCCTGGAAGGTGAACTCAGTACCCTCGAGGCAACAACATAGGGATGCATACTGCACAGCATACAAAGACCTATCATTCACATTCGCTGCCCACTCAACTGTGCTGCGACAATGGGACCACAGGATGTAGGTGTTACATACTAGCGGAACAGTGACAGGGTGCTGCTGAGAAGCATACCCTGATGTGGTTAACTCATCTGCCACCACGTTCACAAACACTCCACAGTGGCTTGGGACCCAGCACAACCTAATCACACCAAAGCGTTGCACTTGAAACAACTTCCACCAATTTCTAGGACTAACAGGTGACTGGCTGCCAAATGCCGATTGCTCAAAAGAGCGTTGCAGAAACAGAATATGGATCCCAAGTCAGAGTAACTAAATCACAAAACTAGGTAAAATCAGATCCAGCCAGAGAACATGGAAACAATTCCACATATCAGGACTGAGGCTGCACGCTCGGGAAAGCGACATATATTCAGCTTCAGAATTAGAACAAAAACACCTATCATATCCTACCAGCTTTCACGATGGAATGAGGCATCACAAAAGACATCAACCACAGACAAACATGGTCGGGAGAGAGGACAGAAGACTTGACGAAGGCCAGGACACCACACCCAAAGGCATGAATGGACACACAATAGGGAGTGGGAAAGCGGTCGAAGAAGGGATCCAAAAGCAGAGGACACCCAAGCTTGCAGAGCCCAGACTCGCACAAGCCCATGGGCCAAGGTAGCAATAGTCTGCAAGTGTGCCCACAAGATCATCATCTCCACGGCTCAGACCTCGCATGCAAAGATTCATCGAAAGAACCGGAATCTCACTGATTCAGTCGAACCAGAATTTCATGGCTTCAATAAGAAGAGCAGCCATCAATGGGAGACATCCACTGATTACAAGAGCACACTCATTCACAGAGAACTTCAGTGCATCAGTGGCACGCCGGGTGCCAGCCAGAACGGGCAGATGCAAGTCAGTGCCAGCCCTGATGTAGACATGGAAAAAAGAGGAGACAACAAAACACTTGGTAGTTAAGCGGTTGTGGGACAATGCCTTGAGAGTCCTCAGTTTCTCTATGACACTCTGCTTCACAGTGGCGACATCACTTGCCCCGGAAAGTTGTGAGTCTAAGAGAACACCCAAGTATCTGACTTATGAGGACAAGGTGACATTTGATGAAAGAACAGAAATGGAGGCAGTGATTGGAGGCCACACAAGAAGGCAATTTCGTCAGTCTTCTTAGGAGACAATGATAAACCATGTTTCACCAAAACATCATTCATGTAAGCAACCACTTGCTGCACGACAGCCACAAGAGTAGTAACATTAGGGCCAACAAGCCAGACCGCAATATAATCAGCGTAACCTACAATATTCACACGCTGACACACATCAACGAAAATGACATTACGGACAATTGTAAACAAGACAGGGCTGAGGCAACTAACATATGGTAGGCCAAGCTCTGTAACTAGGACATCCAACCAAAAGCCACCAACATGGGTGGCAGAAGGACAAGAATCATATTTGAGAGCTTAATGCCAACCCCCAGAGAACAATGAGAGTGGCCAACCCACTCAGTCAAAACAGTGTCATAGGCTGCATTTATGCCTTTAGTTTCTGTACCAGGAAAACCGTAGTCCCCAGGAATCCAGGATGCTGTCCTGTTTTTAGAGTTTGGCATTCGTGAAGCCTGTATACAAGGCTATATGTTTTGACGTCTTTTTTTTAATTATTGCCTTTAAAAAGTTTTTTTTAAATATTGCTTTGTATAGTGTATACAGGCTTCACGAATGCCAAGACTCTAAAAACAGGACAGCATCCTTGGGACCAAGGTTTTTGCGGTACCCAAACTGCCTATTAGACAAATTTCGGAAGTGACTCAGTGCCTAGACAAGCAAATTAAGAAGGACCCAATCATAAAGTTTACGTACACACGGAAGCAGAGCAATGGAGCGGTGACTAGAGAGCATAGAATGACACTGTCCACGCTTTTCTGTAGGCGTGACAACCGCTAAAAGACAAGACAGAGGAACTGCTCCTCCGAAATTTAATTGTTACAATGCCTGTCCTACCAGAAGATTATGGATGGTAACTTGCAAAAGGATTGCTGATGCCGGTTCTTAGACTAAACCGTCGTTGCCAGACAACTTGGATAATACCGTAAATCGTGTATTAAAAGCCCAGTTGAAGCTAAAGCCCACCCCTTAAAATGCTGTAAAGTCAAAATCATGAAATAGTGGAGTTAAAGCCCACCCCTCAAATTGTCGTTTTTCTACGAAAAATTATCTAAAAGTTATATGATGTGAATAAAGATAGTACTGCTTGCTATGTTTACTGGCCCCTTCTCCCTCCCTGCAGTAATAGTGGACTCTTCCTTTAGCTCCTAGCACCTGCACTAGACCTGGGCATCTTTCACCTATTCCTTTCTTCACAGCAATTAAAAGGATGTAAAAGTTGGTCTTTCAGAAATCATTCAAAAGCTTCGAATTTTCTGTAATAGATGTCCAGAAAGGTTAGAAAATTGATGTTTGATTTAAAGCCCACCCCCCTATTTTTGCCAAATTAACTGCATAACCCCATGGGCGTTTAATCCACGATTTACGGTATTGTTACATTCAAATGCATAACCGACTGCACACAAAGCAACTATTTGTGTGCTTGTAAAGGAGTAAAATGCATTCGAGGTTGTGGTTGTTCAAAAAAATAATGCCATAACCCATACAGAGCTATGGATATTTCCAGAGAGGAGATAATGTGTGACATTCTGTATTCATGTTGTAGCAATATTAGGTCATTACTCAGTCAGACATGGTTTCAAGTATACAGGGTGATCCACAAAAAACTGACGACGCAACATTTTCTAAGTCCAACTTTTCTAGTTAGCACCTCTTAGAACCAGGATATGACAGAAATCAAATCTAATGAAACGGGAAGAGTTATGTCCTCTCCTGGTCCTGAGGGGTGCTAACTAGAAAAGTTGAACTTAGAAAATGTTGGGTCGTCAGTTTTTGTGGACCACCCTGTATGCTGGAAAATGTTATTAAATTCCTATTTACTTCTTTAATTTATTGCTCTGCTTTTAAGAGAGATATTTTAGATTTGTAAAAACTAAACTTTAGGAGGAATATGGAGGAACAAATTCGCATGGGTAAAATGATGATATCTGCTACGGTTTTGACAGTACTTGTGTTAGAAGTGTAGTTCTCGTCATCAAATTGTTGACATAGTGTGTTTAACTGCTTACCACATCATTATGGTCGGTTGTACGGTAAAGATGGATAGGACCTTTTATGTAGTGTGTCTCATTAGCTTTAATTTGGTGTATTGGAATTTGTATTTTGACCCATAGAAATGAAGATACGATTTTTTTTATAGGAAATAGGCAATTTTAAGGTTTCCCCCCTTCCCCCCCCCCCTAGAAACTGACAATGTGGTCAGACATTTTTATACGCATATATTTTTTCGATTTAATTCATCAAAACATTTTATCACTTGAGTTTCCAAAAACTTGCACTTCTAGAGGACTTTACTATAGCTCTACTACAAGACATTCACAAATTTATTTGAAATTCATATCTCTTAGTCGTCCGATCCTTGAATACGCATCCGAGTTTTGGTTCCCAATCTTTATAAAACATCTTATAGCTTCAGAAAAAGTGCAGCGACGAGTGACTAAAAATGTTGAAGGCATCAGGCACCTGTCTTAGCTTAGGTGGCTTCAACATTTAGACCTGCATTCTATTTGGTGGCTTCTCATGCGTGGTAATCTGATAACTCTCTTTAAAAATTTTACCTCTAGTTTTGGTGGCCCCTGTCTTGATGCACTTTTCACAAATGTCCATGGTACCTCCACCAGGGGTCACTCGCGGAAACTACTAAACCTACAATTCACAAAAATCAAACCAGAGACTTTTTTCGTATCGAATTATTTCCTCTTGGAACTTCGAAAAAACGGATAACCGTTGGACACAGTGGTAATTAAAAGACATAATAAAATTCAAAATACACACTACCACCCTAGTAGAACACTTCAGAGTTCACAGTAAATTTTCGCTCGTCTTCTTCAGACCAATAAAATTAATGTAAAAACGAAAACGCACTACATCACATCACAATCGTCTGCTAGAAAACATTCGAGGAGATCAATGGTACTGCAGACTAGCGCCGAGTTTCGAATGTTTTCTAGCAGACGATTGTGATGTGATGTAGTGCTTTTTCGTTTTTACATTAATTTTATTGGTCTGAAGAAGGCGATAGGACTCGCCGAAAATTTACTGTGAACTCAGAAGTGTTCTACTAGGGTGGTAGTTGTCTCTTTTGAATTTTATTATTCCTCTTGGAATGCATTACCTCAACATGTGGTGGAGGCACCAAATGTCAACATGTTTAAAAAATCACTTGATTGTTTTGTGGCTGTAAATACCAATTGGCAGTTTTCTTTTGTGGGTCAAATATGAAATATGATGCTTTACTTGATGAACTGAATGTTGCCAAATTATAAAAAGATATCTTTTATTTTTTTTTTTTATTTACATTATTTATTTATTACTTGTGGTTCTTTTTCTGTTTCCTTTTTGTGATTGCTCTCTGGGTCAAAAATTTGCCGCACTACTGGTATATAAAACCATCTTAGAAGTTCTATTTATATGTTGTTATATTTACAATCTTTCTATTTATTTTTATTACTCACTTTGTTATGCACGAAATTGTAATCTTGCTGCAACGCCTGTACGGCACCGCAGCGCTGTTGTTAATAGAGGAAACTTAAAGTAAAGGTGGGGCCATAGCAACATAGGAACAAAACCAAGCACGGGATTAGTGATCAGATATATGTAACAGCAAATACTTTTAAATCTAGCGCGCAATGGAATGGAATCTTATCAATCACCACTGGTTTTTTGAGTCAAAGGCGTGCATTGTGAGTTAATTCGTGCATTGGCAAGATCAAGATAAGAGTGAATATTTTCCGGTGGAAATCGGAAAAATATACTTAATAATATCACTCTCCTAAATTGTCCAATGTCATCGAAACCTGTTTCATTCTCACCTCTAAATTACTTGACGCTGAGGCCTCCATTTCTTCTACGCTCGGAAGAGCGAAAACTTTTTTGGCAGCCATGATCGTTAAACGCCAAGGTTGAGTGAAACGATAGCATTAGGAAAGGTTAGTCATTCCCGAACTCCCGCCAATTACATCACTGGGGCGTGATATGTATTCAACTTGTAATGAGTGTGATGTGGTACAATGTGATCCCTTAATCCGAGAAGGGAGACCCGAAAATAACGAAAGGGTGTCAACCGAGCTCAGTGCTCAGCCGAGCTGTTGCCTATTTATAACATTATGGGTAAAGGTCATCATTAGTAAAGGTCACATGACATGCGTATACAATTTTCAGGGGCCTGGCAGCCTGTGTTATTTCTCGCTCGCAAACGTGGAAATTTGAAGGGTCACGTGGCCAACGCATACCGAGGCAAAAGCGACAATCGGCGAGCGAAGGTGTGCAGTAAAAATTCAGTTTGTTCAGTTAACCGTGCGTTTCTTTTCCATCAAGCAATTTAGCGAAACAAGACTATGGTTCGCGATTAACGTCAAATTTTGGGTAGATAAACGGGATGTGAATGTATGTATTGAGCAATACTGACGTTTAGCTTACACCATACTCATGTTCAGGGGTGGCGCCACAGGGGGGGCTGGGGGGGGGGGCAAGAGCCCCCCCCCTGTCGGGGAGTAACCGAGATTGTCGTCGGGGAACAGCCGGAATACGAAATCTACATGACAACATAAAATTCGTAAAAATTTCGGGGAAAAAGGTCAAAATACAGTATCCGTTTTGTTTGCCAGTAGTCCTACTATTGCTACCTCATCATCTCCATAATAATCTACTCTAATTTTGTTTATTTAAATTCACCAGTTAATTTAATTTGTAAATAAAATATATTAAAAAAAATAGAATTTTGGTCACAATTAGGTTTTTATGACCTCTCATGCTAAGGAATTTTTACGAAAAACATCCAAAATTTGCTTAACAACGTGGTGCAAACGTGTCTCGGGAAGCCGAAAATAGGCCCTCAAATAACGTAAAATGCGTCGGCTTCCGGGCCCCGGACCCTGCTGGGGGAGCTTTCAGTGCTCCCACAGACCCCCAAGCTGGTTTCGTCGGACCACTGCTAAAGTGGATCATATTTCAATACAAAAAATTTTTATATTCTTTGCCCCCCTATCTGGAGTTGGCTGGCGCCACTACTGCTCATGTTTCGCTAAATTGCGCGATGGAAAAGAAACGCACGGTAACCTACAGCTTACAAAACTTGACGACTTTCATACTAATTTCATATACACAACGATGTGCGTCAATAAACTTACTTTTTTAGTGCCGAAACATCTTAACCTGTTAATTTTGCATTACATTGCCCTCAATGTTATGTTTTCCTGGAAGTTTCTTGGCTGCGTGTAGCCGCCTGCTTGCATGCCCACACTGCGCCTGCGCGGCGCAGCCCTTTTCTATAAAAGCGAGCGCGCGAAGGCTTTCGTCATTCATTTTCCTCCAGAGGTTGCCTCGCGTCACCTCGCTTCACATTTCCCGACCTTTCATTTGGAATTTGGATTCTCCCCAAGATGGATGCTGCCGAAGCCGATCGAAAACAAGCTTTCGCCTTCCGACGACATCGACGCCCTTTTCGGCAAAGAACCCAACCGTGAGACAAAAATAAACTATCGTCGAGCTGCCGCATTACTTCAACCCCGCCAATTCTGAACTCACCATTGGATCTTCCGTCCAATTCGTCTCGAAGAGGTCAAGTGGAACATGCACCAAAGTCGTCTTGCTCGTCCGAACTGCCATCCGAAGCACGAAAGAAAGAATACCATGCCATCAGCACGCCGAGCTCACGCTCAGAACCGAGTGGCTTCAACCACCAGCCAAGAAAGACGAAAACGCACGTTTCTGCTTTCGTCTCATGCAGCTATGAAGCTCAAGCCATCCGAACGAAAACGATGCCGTCTCCATGTCGCATGCTATCAGCGCGCCAAGCTCATGCTCAGCACTGGGTGGCTTCTACCGCCAGACAAGAAGACGAAAGCGCACATCTTTGCTTTCGTCTCATGCAACCATGAAGCAAGCCATCTGACCGAAAACGATGCCGCCTCCACTTCGTATGCCATCAGCACGCCAAGCTCACGCTCAGCACTGGATGGCTTCTACCGTCAGCCAAGAAGCCGAAAATGCACATCACTGGTTTCGTCTCATCTAACCTTGAAGCTTAAGCCGCCAGACGAACATCCCGCCACCTCTCGGCTCCCATTGGGAACAATCCACGATCCGAACCCTCCTTTTGTCTCTGAAGCGGACACACCTCATTGACGAAAATAGCGAAGACCCCACACCTTAAGACGATAGAAGACACAGTCCCCGACTGCTTCCTCTACATGCTAATGCAGTCTAACGACGCTCCTGTCATCACCCAAGGCTGAAAGACAAGTTTCGACGCCGTCCGAAAGCCTCTTATGGTTTTCGTCAATCTTCCTTTCGGATCAACTGCTTTCACACGGAAGAAGGCCTATCCCCTCTTGACCGTCCAGATGAAGTCACTAGCAACTCACGAATGGACCTAAACTTCCAAACCGGGATTTTTCTATCCATCGCTGGAAACGCAAACATCGTGGCTCCCTTCCCGTTGACTCCCGGGATCGACCCACCCTCCGAAAATTGTGGTCACGACACTTCACCCTCCACCCACATTTGGGACGGTTCAACAAGCTTCAAAACACGTTTCGTGTTCCCCATCCGAAAGCGGCCGAAAACCCTTCCCGATGCAAGCCATCAATCAACACTTTTTCACCGTTTTTGCTTTCCGAAACCTCCTTTTTCTCCACTCTTCGGACAACCAATCATCACAATGAAGAAGGAAACCCTCTTCAACAATATAAAGGCCTGAACCAGTGAATGTTTCGTCAACAAGCCTTTCATTCCATCGATGGAAATGAAGACACCGTGGCTCCTTTCCCGTGCCTCCCGGGATCGTTCCACCGTCCGAAAACTCATTGGTTATGACGACTCATCGTCCACCAACTTTCGGAACAACTAGCAAGACCTCCCTTGACCCTCGTGGAAGCATGGACCAAAACAAGTTGCCAACTTTCGTTCATCCTGCCGACTGAATCAAAGACACCGTGGCTTCCATCCCGTCACCTCCGGGATTGATCCACCGTCCTATAGCTCGCAGGTCTCGACTACTCATCGCCCGACCACTTTGGATTACCTGCCACCTCGACGTATTGAACGACCTTGGCCTTTCACACCACCTTGAAGAGGGACAAATCTCCGACAATCCTTTTGCCCCACCACTGGAACCGAAGACAATGTGACCTCTCCTCCCCCCTTCTTCGGGTCTTGGGAGCATTCCACCATCTAACAATTCGTGCACAACAAGAATCTCGTTCATCCTTCATGCGCATCACCCGCCTTTTCGACGGAGAAGACTGCCCTACCTTGGCCTTTTCGGAAAGGCCATTAAACCAAGACAAGCCGACCGACACCGAAACCAAAATCAAGCCGCCCCTCTCGGATGGCTATACTCCTAGCCATGGAAAGAGTCTCACTCGCTCTTTTGGAAAGGTGGAAGACTGCCCAATCTTGGCCCTTCGGAAAGACCAGAAACCAAGACGAGTCAACCAGCACCGGAACCGGAAAACAAGCCGCCCCTCTCGGATGACAATCAACCCTCAGGAGGAATGAGCCTCACTCGCCCTTTTAGAAAGGCAGAAAACATAACCCATCAGTTCCTTTCATTCCGCCACTGAAGGGAAAAACGATGCGGCTTTCATCCCGTCGCCTTCAAGGACCAACCCCCCCCCCCCCCCCCCCCCGAAAGTTCGTCAGCTACAACGACTGACCATTTGGCCCCTTTTCAGATCACCCAAGCAGACTTGTGGTGCGCCTAGACTCTGATACCAAAGAGGTAGAAGTGAAGAATCCCCTTGTAGTCTTGGACGTTAGGGCCACGGTCGTACGATGCAGAACACGGTCAGAATCCCCCTCCTATTCTTCCTTCAGAGTCACTATTGACAAGGGTGATGTACCGAGAGTCCTCAACAATGAAGCCTGGCTTCATTATCATTATAGTGCGGCCTTATCAATTTAGATACCGTGTTCCTCAATCCAACTCTCACCATTATGAAGACACATCTCAAAATAGCTTCATTTAAATGTAAATCGCTGCTGAGAACCTATGAAGGGGTTGCAGAAGTTTGTGATATTGTGTTGTTACAGGAACATTGGCTGACACCAGAAAACATTGATGCATTGAGCTTTGTGCATGACGATTTTTGTGCGTATGGGGTTTCTGCTGTTGACACAGCTTCAGCAGTTATTAGGAGCCGCCCGTATGGTGGTGTGGCTGCCCTGTGGCGTAGGAGCATCGATGAATTTGTGTCTACCATTAACTTTGGTGACAGCAGGATGGTTGGCCTACGTGTGAATACGGAGGCTGGTATTTTGTTAATTGTATGTATATATCTATCTACCTTCTAAAATGCCTGCCAATGAGAAGATTTTCTTGGACTACCTCGGTCGCCTGAATGATGTCATTCTTAACGAAATCTTTGACGACATCTTGTTTATTGGTGACTGGAACGCTCATACTACCTCGAACAGATTCAAAGAGCTCCATGATTTTGCTACGGTGACTGGCCTCCACATTTGTGACACTTATCTGCTTGAATCTGATAGCTACACCTACACCAGTGACATGGATATGTCCGTCACCTCATGGCCTGACCACTGTTTAAACAGCGCAAATGCTCATAACAGTATC